>SJYC01127046.1:0-17493 GCA_006408675.1 Madoqua kirkii
ATTCTGACTGGTGTGAAATGGTACCTCATTGTGGTTTTGATTTGCATTTCTCTGATATTTTGATTGTGTGATTAGTGTGTCTTTCTGTACTATGAAGTAGTTGTTTCAGTTGATGTTTGATTAAAAGTGGGCTTCATAATTAGAAAAGTGAATTGATTGATATGTGGAGGTGTCTGTGTAATGTCTGGTCAATAATTGTTTGGCAGATATTATCATTATATAACTTAAGTTTTTTCTGATTAAAAAGAAACCGTTGTACTGGATTCAATTCTCTTCTTACTCTCTGGGCACTGGTTTAATCCTTATCCTCCTCCAATGTATCTGCTAACATTGGACAGTCAGCTGGGGTGTTAATGTCTTGTTATTTATAACCTGTAAAAGCAGAAGAAAAGATCAGTCTGTGTATTCAGATTAGAAACAGGCAACGGATCCCAAAGGCCAGAGAGTGAAGCTAAATGATAGCCATTTTATTCTTGTCTTGGGATTTGGCACTGCTGTACCTAAAGAGGTAACAAAGGTGGTTTGGGGTTGAGATATAAATAGTAGTAGATGTAACATAATTGGAAAGGACTTGCATTGTCAAGCATTAAGCTCCTGTGTGACTCTGGGAGGGTCATGTGGTTCCACTAACCAGGCTAGAACCATGCCTTGTGAAAGGGGAGAGAGCATCCAATCTTCACTCTGCATCAGGGTCTGAGGCTGTGCTCACCTGCAGATTTCTCTGGGTTCCCCTCCAGTTTCCATCTCTTTCCCAGCTTAGCGGAAGCAGTGAGTCAGCTGCTTTGCTCTGAAGGGCATTGCAATGGCCAGGTTTCTCTGTATATTTTAGTAGTTTCAGAACTCCTTCCTCCCAAAAAGACATGACCCAGAGAAATATTTGGAGGTACAAGGTCCTGAAGATGAAATGACTGAAAACTAATGGGAGGGAATTGCTTTTCTACTATGAGTGTCTGCTTGGTCCCAGGCCAGACACACGGCAGCTGTGTTTTTCACTGTACTTCTGTTTCTGCTTGACTACTTCTCTAATGGGAATTGTAGTGTCATTTGAGGGGGTAAGCTATAGTTTTACAGGCCAGGCTTTGTAAAGTATTTTTGGGTTTTGTTGTGTCTTTTTATTAAAGTATAGTTTTCAGTGCTTGGAAATGAGGGGCTAGTGGACAAGTTTCTAGACTGGAAGCCAGACAGTTTTCTGTCCCTCTGGTCTTTAGAGTAGGTAGCTGTGACAAGGGGCTGCTACTGCTACTGCTAAGTCACTTCAGTAGTGTCCGACTCTGTGTGACCCTGTAGACGGCAGCCCACCAGGCTCCCCCATCCTTGGGATTCTCCAGGCAAGAACACTGGAGTGGGCTGCCATTTCCTTCTCCAGTGCATGAAAGTGAAAAGTGAAAGTAAAGTCACTCAGTTGTATCTGACTCTTAGTGACCCCATGGACTGCAGCCCACCAGGTTCCTCCCTCCATGGGATTTTCCAGGCAAGAGTACTGGAGTGGGCTGCCATTGCCTTCTCCGGATAAGGTGCTGACTGGTCCTTAATTTTGTGTCTCACTTCTTCGTCTATAAAACAGAAGGAAATATTCAGAGACCCTTTCAAGACAGAAGACAGGGCTTGTTTCCTTGTGTTGCGAAGTGGGATGAAGGGAGGGAAGGGACCAGGTTATACTGAAGCTCACTGGTTCATTTCTCAGTACATTCCCAAATAACTGAGTATTTAAGAAAAAACCAGGACCCAACAGAGGGAAGTTAGACCAGTAATCTAGTTCCTTGAAACAGGAAAGATTCTGAATCAGATAAAAAGAAATGGAGTATTATGCAGCATCAAAAACAAAGTTAATCCTGCCATTTGCAACTGCACAGATCAACCTGGAGAACATTAAGTGAAATGAGAGAAGCCAGAAATAGAAAGACAAATACTTCATGATCTCTATATGGGTGAAATCTAAAAAAGTGGAACTCACAGAAGAAGAGAGTAGAGGAATGGTGACCAGAAGTTGAGGACAAGGCTGGGAGAAAGGGAAAGATGTTGGTCAAAGGGACAGACTTTCAGTTTGAGATGAATAAGTCTTGACCCCTGATGTTCAGCATGGTGACTCCAGTTAATAATGATGGATTCTAGCTTGAGATTTTCTAAGAGGACAGATTTTCAGTGTTCTCACAAACCTCCTCACAAGTTAGCTATGTGAGGTGATGGATCTCTTGGTAGCTTGATTGTGATCATCAATAACAGCGGGTAATTATAAGCGGTACTTACACTGCTTTACTGTAGTGCCACCTGATGCTGGCTGTAAAGAACCCAGCTGCCAATGCAGGAGACATAGAGGTTAAGGGTTCAATCCCTGGGGTGGGAAGAACCCTGGAGGAGGGCATGGATTTTTGCCTGGAGAATCCCTTGAACAGAGGAGCCTGGTGGGCTGTGGTTGCCATAGGGTGGCAAAGAGTTGGACACGACTGAAGCAACTTAGCATGCATGCACTTATATGAAAATATCACTTTGTGTATCTTGAATATATATATATATCTTTGGTGTATTCTGTGTGGCTTCACTGGTAGCCAGAAGTCTTAGAAGTTTTCACCTTGTTTCTTGATGCTTTTACCATATATCTTATACCTTTGTCAATTTTGCTTCAGACATCTCACAATATAAATCCTATCCATGGGTTCTTACAGCTAATCATTGAACCTGGAGGTAGCCTTCGGATCCTCTGATCAACCACTGATTGCCTGAGGTTGATAAGTTCCTGAGTGTCCATTTAATTACTGACCAGGAATGTCCAGCAAACTGTCATGGGTTCATCACACGCATACAGACCTACCCAAGAAAAGTTGAATCTTGGGAAGATCAAAGCTTGTGTTTTAACAATCTTTTAACCCATGTGAATATGTAAGTACTACCTTTGTTACTCATGTAGGTTCCTAAGAGCAAAGCTCTGGAGGCAACCAAATTTGCTATAGAGGTTGGGTTCCGCCATATTGACTGTGCTCGTGTGTACCAAAATGAAGAGCAGGTTGGCCAAGCCATTTGAAGCAAGATTGCAGATGGCACTGTGAAAGAGAAGACATTTTCTTTACTTCAAAGATGCTGTGTGTGTGTGCACATGTAGGCAACTGATTGTGTCCAGGTGACTATTGTATAATAAGATCATTGTTTGGTGAAGAGTTGTTTGGTGATCCATGTTTATTGTTACATTCCTAAAGTATTGGAATTCCCTGGTGGACCAATGGTTAAGACTCAGTGCTTTACTGCCATGAGCCCAGATTCAATCTTTGGTCAATGAAGTAATATTAGTAATACTCTAAATTAGTAATATTCTAAAATCCATGTGGTAAGCAACCACCACCCCGCCCCGCCCCAAATTTCCTAAAGTATTATTAACACAGCTTCCATTCTTTAATCTCTGAAGCTTTGGTGCACTTTCCTTTGACCAGATTTGGTCCGACCCACCTTAAAAAAGTCACTGAAAGATCTTCAACTGGACTATGTTGATCTTTATTGCATTCATTTCCCGGTGGCCATGAAGGTTGGAAATTTGTGTAATCACTTCTATAGTACTTCTTTTTTCAGAATGTGTATCAACTTGCATGGATTGTTGAATTAAAGATTTGTCTTAATAGGTTATAGCAAGGGTTTCACTAGAGTAGAATCCCCCTAATAATCATTTGTTACCATCTTTTTACTGATTTTCTTTGAATCTGTTACACACCTCCCAAGAAAGGAGTTAAAGAATCTCTCAATGTCTGCCTCAAAAATTTGAGGAAATAGAAATAGGTGTGTTCTGCACACAGTCCTGAATATGACTCCTGAGTCTCTAGGGATTTCATGAAACAAAAGTTTGGTGCAGCCATGATGAACAATGACACAATCTTACATTGAATGTGATGAGTTCTTATCCCTTTTCATCCTTTCGAGTTGAGCAGCTTTGGTGGGTGCCCCATCTGGGTGCTAAAACTAGTAGACATCATAGGGACTTGGGAACTTTGCCTACACTGTTGCTTGTCTCCATGATGAAGTTTGTAGACTGCACTTAGACTTTAAGAACTGTATTATTATGCTGTATTATTATGTAGACGGGAGTTTCCTGGCAGTCCAGTAGTTACGACTCCATGCTTTCACTGCTGAGGCAAGTTGAATTGAGGGAAGGTGTTCAATCTATGTTTGGGGAATTAAGATCCAACAAACCTGAGGGAAAAAACAAACAAACAAACCCCACAATGAAGCTACAACAGCAAAAAACTGTGTTATATAGAACTCTTGATTTTAAGTTAAAGAAATCTACTCAAGCCATCCTATGCAAAATAGCTTAGAGGACTATGTAGATGGGAAATCCAAGTCATGGATAGATTTAAGAATTTGCTGTACTCTTCAGAAGTGTCTATTTTTTCTATCTTTTATCATAGCATTGAAGGCTTTCCCTGTGGCTCATCAGTAAAGAATCTGCCTGCCACGCAGGAGCTGCAGGAGGTGTGGGTTTGATCTCTGGATTGGGAAGATCCCCTGGAGGAGAGTCTGGCAACCCACTCCAGTATTCTTGCCTGGAGAATCCCATAGACAGAGGAGCCTGGTGGGCTACAGTCCATGGGGACACAAAGAGTCAGAAATGACTGAAGCAATTTAGCACACACACATGATGGCATTACTCATGATTTGCTTTATTTTTATTGAACATTGGTGACATTTTCGACTGGTGGCAAATCTGGTCTTGGGGAAGCTCAAGGCTCATGGTCATGAACATTTGAGAACATGTCTGGATCTTTCATATCAACCTAACGAGAGCCTTGTTGGTTCATGTGCCTGCCTAGGGCATTTGATGCTCAGATGGAAAAGGAAGTCTGAATATCTAGTCATATCAAGATTGAAATTTTTATTCTGGAAATTATGTCACATAACTTACTGCCTTTTCCAGCTCAAGAGAAGCGTTTCAAAAGAGACAAGTACAAGGAACAGACAAAATCCACAAAAGTCGTGGGAATTCCCTTTTAGGACCTAGAAAACATATTTATTACAACATATATATATATATATATATATATATATATATGGTGTAACAGACTAGAATATACCTCCCTCCTAAAGACACTGCTTACAACTCCATATATGCAAATACTAGTATCCGGAATATTGTAACACCTACCTCATGGAGGTTTACTACCTGGTGCCAAGCAGCCAGGCTAAATGTAGATATATTACTTTGTGACATCTTTAAAATAACTACCTCTATTCTAGCCAGGGGAGAAATTACTTCCAAAGATGAAAATGGAAAAATGATATTAGACTCAGTGGATCTCTGTCCCATATGGGAGGTGAGTCTGGGGAGGAGCAAATCAGGGGAGGAGCCAGGAGAGGAGGGACCTCCTCACTTCTTCCACCTGTGAGAATGGGCTGTGGACAATCAGACTCAGCAGTTCATGAATCCAAGGGTTGTGATGCTGGGGTTTTGGGGAGGAAGCCATTGCTGGAATTCTCACAGAGAGGAACGAAGGAGGAGAATATGGGACAGTGAAGACGGGCATCTCTTTCCTTCCATATGATATGTCTTCTCAGGGATTTTTCTAAGGAGGAAATGATAATTGTTGTTTTTGTGTCACAACTTCTTTTCTCCTCTTGATAAGCAATGCTAATTCTTGATGGGTGACCTTGTTGACAGTTTTTCAGCATTTATTTTAGCTCTATTGTCCATTCTAAATGACTGTGCACTCCACCTTTCTCCCTAGGCCCTGGAGAAGTATAAGGATGCAGGGCTGACCAAGTCCATTGGGGTCCAACTTCAACCACAAGCAACTGGAGAAGATCTTGAACAAGCCGGGGCTCAAGTACAACCCCGTCTACAACCAGGTGAGCAGCTTGGCTCCTCTCCTTCCTGCTCTTCACAACCTCCCTCTTGCACTGGAGCCTGATGTCTGTCTGTCCTCCCCTCCTGTTCATCTGACTTTGTGGACAGAATGTTCTAGAGGGCAGAGCCTGTGTTTGGATGGAATACTATGAAGAGAACTCACAGTGGTACCTCTGTTTGATAAAGTCTGGGTGGAAAAGCTGGGGAGGGGGTCCTGCTAAATTGTGGTGGAGATTGAGGAAAGGTAAGGGAGGTGAAGAAGGGTTAGACTAGTCACCCAGAACTTAGAAGAAGGTGGTGCTCACCTGAGCCTAAAGGGTGTCCAGAAATGGTGTTGAAAGTGCTTGGGAGGTAACTGTGGATGGGAAGCAGGACCATGAAACATGGCATAGAGTGTAAAGAAAGTTAAATTGGATGATACTGGCTTAAAATTTGTGTGGGGCTTGGATGTCTGAATCCTTAGTCTTAGTGTTTCAGTTTTTCTGGGTCTTTGGTATCACAAATGTGCTGAAAACTGTGAAAGTCATCCAGGTGAAAGGCTGAAGTCAGAGGCTCATGGTGATATTAACAATCTATAAAATATTTACTCAGAAACAGTTATCATATGTAGAGCTCACCTTGTGATTACTCAAGCTTGGAATGGTTCTCTCATCTAAGTCTATCATAAAATTAACTTTTAAGTATACTTTTCTCTATTTTTATCTTGCTGTTGATATTTCAAGTTTACATTTAAGTTGTAGTTTTTCCTTTAGCATTTTAAAAACTTTTAATTTTCTCTGTTTTATTAATATTACTTTCCCATATAATCTGACACTCTTCTCTGTTGGCATTCTACAGGTGGAATGCCACCCTTATCTCAACCAGGGTAAACTATTGGATTTCTGCAAGTCCCATGATATTGTTATTGTTGCTTATAGTGCTCTGGGATCCCAAGGAGTAAAAGGATGGTAATGAACTCTAAGCAAGACAACAACCTAAAATTCAGTTTTTGATAAAATGGATTAAATCATACAGTACTCAGTGGTCTGGAGATAACTCTCACAGGCAGGAGGGAATAAAGGGGAAGGATGGACTGATTTCTTCTCTTTTATCTTCTCATCACCCAGACAGTTTCTCTACACTGTATTAGCTGTGTGAAAGAGTGAGTTGCTTGTTGTGTCTGACTCTTTGTGACCTCATGGTCTGTAGCCCACCAAACTCCTCTGTCCATGTGATTTTCCAGGCAAGAATACTGAAATGGGTAGCCATTCCCTTCCCCAGTGGATCTTTCTGACTCAGGTATCCAAGCCAGGTCTCCTGCTTATAGATTCATCAATTACATTAAAATCTGTACATAATCTCCCAGTTGAGATCAGAAACCCAACCTTATGTCATGATTTTTCTTATTAACTAATGAATACATTTCTAAAAAGAGATGTTCCAAACGTCACTTACCTTATGTCTAAAACTGGGACAATAATATGTAACTCCTAGGTCATCAGAGAAGGCAATGGCAACCCATTCCAGTAGTCTTGCCTGGAAAATCCCATGGATGGAGGAGCTGGTAGGCTGCATTGGAGAAGGCAATGGCAACCCACTCCAGCGCTCATGCCTGGAGAATCCCAGGGACAGCAGAGCCTGGTGAGCTGCCATCTATGGGTTCGCACAAAGTTGGACATGACCGAAGTGACTTAGCAGTAGCAGGTCTATCATGCTAAAAAAAATTTCAATTTGAACCAATTATGTAAACATCTCTAGGAGAATAATGATGAAATAAATGACTTTCATTCTGGGACTACTCACTTTTTATCAAAGCCTAGAAAAGTGACATTAACAAATTTCCTGGTATTTTTCTTCTCCTTCTCTACTCATGGTCTTGATTATCAAAGGAAAACAATAACTGAGAAGTGAAGAAAAATTTCCACGAGTTTGGCAGTCCTGGTCTCAACTAAATCATGAATCTGAACACAGAATGGGAGGTGAACCAGTTGAGGTTCTGATTCAGTTTGTCTTCAACTAAGTCATGGAATTTGTATTTCTAACAAGATTCCAGGTCATACTGATGATACTGGTCCCTGGAGCACACTTTGAGAAGCACTGGTCTAGAGTGTATCTCTTTGGTCTGTTTGAGAAGCATTGCAGCATTGTTTATAATAGCCAGGACATGGAAACAACCTAGATGTCCATCAGCAGATGAATGGACAAGAAAGCAGTGGTACATATACACAATGGAGTATTACTCAGCCCTTAAAAAGAATAAATTTGAATCAGTTCTAATGAGATGGATGAAACTGGAGCCGATTATACAGAGTGAAGTAAGCCAGAAAGAAAAACACCAATACAGTATACTGACACACATATATGGAATTTAGAAAGAGAGTATTGATGACCCCGTATGTGAGACAACAAAAGAGACACAGAGGTACAGAACGGACTTTTGACCTCTGAGGGAGAGGGAGAAGGAGAGGGTGGGATGATTTGGGAGAATGGCATTGAAACATGTATACTATCATGTAAGAAACGAAGCACCAGTCTATGTTCAATACAGGATACAGGATGCTTGGGGCTGGTGCACGGGGATGATCCAGAGAGATGATATGGGGTGGGAGATGGGAGAGGGCTTCGGGATTGGGAGATCGTGTACACCTGTGGCTGATTCATGTCAATGTATGGCAAAACCAATACAGTATTGTAATATAGAATAAAGTAAAAAAAATAAAAAAATAAAAAAAGAATATAACAAATAAACAACAAAGAAAAGAAACTGAGAATTGAGTCTCAGTTCCTCAGCATTTCTGAATTTCCTTCCAAGGTGAACCAGAACCACCCTGTTCTCTTGGAAGACCCAGTTCTTTGTGCCATTGCCAAAAAGAACAAGCAGACCCCAGCTCTGGTTGCCCTTCTCTTCCAGATACAATGTGAGGTTGTGGTTCTGATCAAGAGTTTCAACAAGAAGCAGATCAAAGAGAACATACAGGTGATGATCAGTGGGGCTATGGGCAGAGGGCTCCTAAGGAATATCCTTCACGAGGGTCATTCTTTGTCCGTCTCTCAAGACTTTCCTTGAGTCAAGACAAAGACACCTGTTCTCCCCTGTGAATGAATACCTTCTGTGTGTCCTGGTAGTTTTCTCCTCCTGATGTGGCAACAGGAAAGGTGACATGGCTGGAGAGGGTTAACGTTGGACAGCTATGTGTGCTCAGTTGCTCAGTCTTGTCTGACTCTTTGCAATCCCATGGACTGTAGCCTGCCAGGCTGGTCTGTCCATGGGGATTCTTTAGGCAAGAATACTGGAGTGGGTCTCCATGCCCTCCTCCAAGGGATCTTCCCAACCCAGGGATTGAACTCAGGTCTCCCACATTGCAGGCAGATTTCTTCACTGTCTGAGTCACCAGGGAAGCCCAAAAAGATAGTTGGTAACCTATCCCTTCTCCAGGGAATCTTTCCAACCCAGGAACTGAACTGGAGTCTCCTGCACTGCACGCAGATTCTTTACCATTTGAGCCAAGGTTGGACAGATAACAGAGAGTTATTTCCAGAGTTACTTATGCAATTTATTCTGTCAACTTGTGCAAATGATGTTTTATTACTTTTGTTCTCAATTGATGAAATTGTGAATTTTTTAGGCTGTTTGGACTGCTCCAACAAAATACCACAGATTGAGTGGCTGAGGAAAAATAAAATTTCTTTCTCACATTTATGAAGCTGCAGTCTTGAGGTCAGGGGTCTTGTGTGCTTGGCTGAGGTCCCTCCTCCAGGTCACAAGCTTCTCCTTGTAATTTAACATGGTGGAGGGGAAAACAGAGTATTTCCCTGAATAATAACAAGGTTACATGTTCATACATTTAATCTCCATGAGTTTCTGCCTTTGAGAAGCTCCTCTTCAAGACTTTGTCCACTTTAGCTAGGTTGTTTCTTTTTAGACCTCTGTGTGGGAGACCTACATTTTCCTCTTAGTGTAGCTGCACAGAAAACTCCCCAATTTCAGAATTTAATGTAGAGATCAGTTATGCTTCTCTTGATTCTGTGGTTTGATGATCAGCCTGCACTCAGCTAAGCTGTTGTTCTCTTAGCTGGGCTCTTATGCATTTGCAGTTTAGTGCAGAGCAGCTCTGCAGTTCTGCTTTAGCAGGGGCATGTGGCTCTTGCTAGAAGAGCATGCACGCTTCTCTTTTCATATATGTTTGACTAGACTGCTGTCAACTGACTGGTCTCCATCTCAGCACAGTGCTGTGATCCCAAGTCAGTGATTAGGGAAAAAATCCTCTTCCTGTCAGGGCTCAGATCTGGCTCAGCACTTCTGGGAAATATCACTGTTCAGTGCCACAGGTTACAGGTCAGGCCAAGTGAAGGGGAAGGGAAATTGCCCCCTGATCAATTGTTTCCGTGTTTCCATTTAAATTGGTCCTGTAATCTAGCTAAAATTGATTATCGAAGATAATATGAAAATAGATACATACACTTTTCAGTTCAGTTCAGTTCAGTTCAGTTGCTCAGTTGTGTCTGACTCTTTGCGACCCCATGAATCACAGCACGCCAGGCCTCTCTGTCCATCACCAACTCCCCGAGTTCACCCAAACCCATGTCCATCGAGTCGGTGATGCCATCCAGCCATCGCATCCTCGGTCGTCCCCTTCTCCTCCTGCTCCCAATCCCTCCCAGCATCAGGGTCTTTCCCAATGAGTCAACCATTTGCATGAGGTGGGCAAAGTACTGGAGTTTCAGCTTCAGCAGAAGTCCTTCCAATGAACACCCAGGACCAATCTCCTTTAGAATGGGCTGGTTGGATCTCTTTGCAGTCCAAGGGACTCTTGAGTCTTCTCCAACACCACAGTTCAAAAGCATCAATTCTTCTGTGCTCAGCTTTCTTCACAGTCCAACTCTCACATCCATACATGGCTACTGGAAAAGCCATAGCCTTGACTAGATGGGCCTTTGTTGGCAAAGTAATATCCCCGCTTTTGAATATGCTATCTAGGTTGGTCATAACTCTCCTCCAAGGGGTGTCTTTTACTTTCATGGCTGCAATCACCATATGCAGTGATTTTGGAGCCCCAAAAATAAAGTCTGACACTGTTTCCACTGTTCCCTCATCTATTTCCCATGAAGTGATGGGACCAGATTCCATGATCTTAGTTTTCTGCATGTTGATCTTTAAGCCAACTTTTCACTCTCCTCTTTCACTTTTATCAAGAGGCTTTTTAGTTCTTCTTCACTTTTTGCCATAAGGGTGGTGTCACCTGCATATCTGAGGTTATTGATATTTCTCCTGTGCCTCTTCCAGCCTAGCATTTCTCTGCATATAAGTTAAATAAGCAGGATGACAATACACAGCCTTGACGTACTCCTTTTCCTGTTTGGAACCAATCTGTTCAGTGTCCAGTTCTATCGAACTGTTGTTTTCTGACTGCATATAGGTTTTTCAAGAGGTAGTCCCATCTCTTTCAGAATTTTCCACAGTTCATTGTGATCTGCACAGTCAAAGGCTTTGAGGTAGTCAAGGAAGCAGATAGATGTTTTTCTGGAACCCTCTTGCTTTTTTGATGGTCCAGCAGATATTGGCAATTTGATCTCTGGTTCCTCTGCCTTTTCTAAAACACCAGCTTGAACATCAGGGAGTTCACGGTTCACATATTGCTGAAGCCAGGCTAGGAGAATTTTGAACATTACTAGCCTGTGAGATGAGTGCAATTGTGTGGTAGTTTGAGCACTCTTTTGCATTGCCTATCTTTGCGATTGGAATGAAAACTGACCTTTTCCAGTCCTGTGGCCACTGCTGAGTTTTCCATATTTGCTGGCATATAGTGCAGCACTTTCACAGCATCATCATTCAGGATTTGAAACAGCTCAACTGGAATTCCATCACCTCCACTAGCTTTGTTCATAGTCATGCTTTCTAAGGCCCACTTGACTTTACATTCCAGGATGTCTGGCTCTAGGTGAGTGATCACACCATCATGATTATCTGGGTCGTGAAGATCTTTTTTGTACAGTTCTTCTATGTATTCTTGCCACCTCTTTTTGATATCTTCTGCTTCTGTTAGGTCCATACCATTTCTGTCCTTTATCAAGCTCATCTTTGCATGAAATTTTCCCTTGGTATCTCTAATTTTCTTGAAGAGAGCTCTAGTCTTTCCCATTCTGTTGTTTTCCTCTAATTTTTTTTTTTTTTTTTTAACATTGATCACTGAGGAAGGCTTTCATATCTCTCTTTGCTATTCTTTGGAACTCTGCATTCAAATGGTCATATCTTTCCTTTTCTCCTTGGCTTTTCACTGCTCTTCTTTTCACAGCTATTTGTAAGGGCTCCTCAGATAGCTGTTTTGCTTTTTTGCATTTCTTTTTCATGAGGACGGTCTTGATCCCTGTCTCCTGTACAATGTCATGAACTTCTGTCCATAGTTCACCAGGTACTCTGTCTATCAGATCTAGTCCCTTAAATCTATTTCTCACTTTCACTATATAATCATAAGGGATTTGATTTAGGTCATACCTCAATGGTCTAGTGGTTTTTCCTACTTTCTTTCATTCAAGTCTGAATTTGGCAATAAGCAGGTCATGATCTGAGCCGCAGTCAGCTCCCTGTCTTGTTGTTGCAGACTCTATAGAGCTTCTCCATCTTTGGCTGCAAAGAATGTAATCAACCTGATTTCGTATTGAATCAGGAGTGTCCAAAGGCAATGTGTTTAGAAAAAGAAGATTTTAGTTTGTTTTCTGTCACAAGTGATTCACTTAGAAAGATAAGGACTGATGCACTGTAATGTTTGTGAGGTGGAAAGAGAAGAAGAAGATTGGGAAGGAGAGGTGAGAACTCAGCAGAGGGTCCCAGGTTGTTCTCCTGGAAGGTGAGGGGAGACAGGGCTTCCCTGTCCCCTCCTCGTGTCTCTATCCAGCTAGAAAGTCCTCCAGTCCCCAGAGGGGAGGCTGTCTCCTTGGGGGAGAGGTTAATGTAACACTTCCTTCCAAGTGTTTGACTTTGAGCTGAGTCCAGAGGATATGAAGGCAATTGATGGCATCGACAGAAATATAAGATATAATGACATACTATTGTAAGTGACTTTCAGATATTTCACACATACACTGTTTTCTGTAGCAGGCAGACCAGCAAGAGAACTAAGCATTTCAAAAGCTTAATTCTAGGTAGAGAGTCCTGATTTCTAGTGTAGGCATATACCAGGGGCTCCCTGCAGACCTCAGACCAGAGGTTTCCTCCAGAGCTCCATCTCTGACCAACAGAAATGTGACTTGGGCCCAGGACAGCCCATCAGTAGACTCCCCAGATTTGACATCGTGGTGATTTTGTTACTTTGTGTCCCTAATCCCTACGCCTAGTGTACCTCCTCTCAGGGCGGAGGGACCCAGGAAACACAAAAGGCATAGTGCTTGCAGCCCACTATTCTTTTAGGGACCTGTGAACATGTTTCATCTTTAATTCTTTTTGTATCAGGGAGAATGATTATATTAATAATAGCTATATAAGAATGAATCCATCATGCATTACATACATGCTTTGTTGTTGTTCAGTTGTGAAGTCCTGTCTGACTCTTTTGCAACCCCATGGACTATAGACTACCAGGCTGTTTTGTCCATGGGATTTCCCAGGCATTTCCCTCTCCAAGCGATCTTCCCAACCCATGTCTCCTGTGTGGGCAGTGGGGTCCTTTACCACTGAACAGCCTGGGAAGCCTGCACTGGTGTTTGCCCAGGTACAGTCATCAAATGTCATGTTAATGTTTTTCTGGAGGGGATCCAGGCAGGCCAATGTGCATCAGTGCTCAGAAGTCACAGGGACCTACTTCCATCCCCTCCCCTAAGTGGCTGGTGGGTTTTCTCCCTAATGAGCATTTTTTCTCCAAGATATTATCCATATATTTCAAATTGATCTCTTCACTGGCCATTTTCCCTATTTCAACTCCCATTTCATCGTCCTTATAATTTCAAAATACTGAATTAGAAGTAGGTCATTAACTGACCCTCCAATGAATGACTTCTATGTCCTTAGCAGGACACGCCCATGAAGATCAGCTGGGTGTTTGGTTTTCTGAGTCAACACTTACCCACTGTAGCTTCTGTCCATCAGGGGTACATTCCTTTGGAAGCCCCTATCACCTGAACTTTGACTTAGTCACTAACATGCAACTCCAGCTGCCTAATTACTGAAGAAGGAGGTCAGGATTGAAGAGACAAAATAGAAATTTGGAAGGGAGTTTTGAGAAATGAGAATACAAATAATGGCAAAATGAAGATTTAATTTCAGTGGAAGATCTCAAAACTGCCCTGTTGTTGCAAAGCTATATCATGATTCTAAGAAAAAATATGATAAATGGAAAAAACATGAAAAATTCCTCTTCTGTACTCAAAGGCTTTTAAGTTCCCTAAGGCTTTTTAATTCTATGTCCTTCACTGGGCTGTGAATGCTTATCTTTGTGGGCTCAACTAAATAGCTCAGCTCCTAGAAGATGAAAGTGCTAAAAATGCACTTTATAATACATTGAATTTAAAAGGACACATTAGAATGGAAAGTACAAACATGGAAAAAAGGAAAACAGCAGTAATACAAATTGCTGAATAGGTAGTGTTTTAATATATTTGACTTAGTAAGAAGTAAGTCTCTTAATATAAAGTAAGAGACTCCCAGGACTGATCTCCTTTAGAAAGGAATGGTTGGATCTCCTTGCAGTCCAAGGGACTCTCAAGAGTCTTCTCCAACACCACAGTTCAAACGCATCAATTCTTTGGTGCTCACCTTTCTTCACAGTCCAACTCTGACATTCATACATGACTACTGGAAAATCCATAGCCTTGACTAGACAGACCTTAGTTGGCAAAGTAATGTCTCTGCTTTTGAATATACTATCTAGGTTGGTCATAACTTTTCTTCCAAGGAGTAAGCGTCTTCTAATTTCATGGCTGCAGTCACTATCTGCAGTGATTTTGGAGCCCCAAAAATAAAGTCTGACACTCTTTCCACTGTTTCCCCATCTATTTCCCATGAAGTGATGGGGCTGGATGCCATGATCTTCGTTTTCTGAATGTTGATCTTTAAGCCAACTTTTTCACTCTCCTCTTTCACTTTCATCAAGAGGTTTTTTTTTTTAATCTCCTCTCCACTTTCTGCCATAAGGGTGGTGTCATCTGCATATCTGAGGCTATAGATATTTCTCCTGGCAATCTTGATTACAGCTTGTGTTTCTTAGGAAGAAAAATAAACAAACAACAAAAAAACCCAGCATAAATCTCACCCTATATGAAGCTTACACAAATCACTGCACCAACCTTGGCAGGGAGAAGGGTGGGCAGAAACCAAAAGGAAGAAAGAATTCAACCTTGAAGCCTGGGAAAAGGAAACCTCAAGCACAAAAAGTTTAAAGAAAAAAAAAATGCAGATAATCACTGCACAAATGAAGGAAAAAACTTTCACAGAAGTCCAAATAAATAAAGAGGATATAGGCAAACTACCTAATAAGGAATTCAGAATAATGATAGTAAAGATAATAAAAACCCTTGAAAACAAAATGGAGAAAATACCCAAATGAATTAGTAAAGACCTAGAAGAATTAAAGAATAAACACATGGAGACAAACAACACAATTACTGGAATTAAAAATACTCTAGGAGGAATCAATAGCAGAATATATGAAGCAGAAGAACGAATCAGCGAGCTGGAAGATAAAATGATGGAAATAACTCCTGAAGAGCAGAATTAAGTAAAAAGAATGAAAGAACTGAGGATAGTCTCAGAAACCTCTGGGACAATATCAAAAGCACCAACATACAAATTATAGGGGTCCGAGAAGAAGAAGAGAGAAAGAAAGGGTATGAGAAACTTTTTGAAGAGATTATAGTTGAAAATTTCCCCAGCATGGGGAAGTAAATAGTCCAAGAGGCACAAAGAGTCCCATACACAGGATAAGCCCAAGGAGAAACACATCAAGACACATACTAATCAAACTAACAAAGATTAAACACAAAGAAAGTATATTAAAAGCAGCAAGAGAAAAGCAACAAGTAACATACAAGGGAAACCTCATACATTTAACAGGTGATCTTGTAGCAAAATGTCTGAAGGCCAGAAGGGAATGGCAGAATATTTTTAAAGTACTGAAAGGTATAATATCATATAAGAAATGAATCACCAGTCTAGGTTTGATGAGAATACAGTATGCTTGGGGCTGGTGCACTGGGATGACCCAGAGGGATGGTCTGGGAAGGGAGGTAGAGGGGGGTTCAGGATTGGGAATATGTGTACACCTGTGGCAGATTCATGTTGATATATGGCAAAACCAATACCATATTGTAAAGTAAAGAAAAAAAAGTGATGAAAGGGAAAAAAATCTACAACCAAGATTACTCTACGTGGAAAGGATCTCATTCAAAACTGATGGAGAAATCGAAAGCTTTTTAGACAAGCAAAAGTTAAGAGAATTCAGTACCACCAAACAAGTTTAACAGCAAATGTTCAAGGGACAGATACAGTCAAGAAATACAAGAGAAGAAAAAGATCTACAAAGTCAAACTCTAACAATTAAGAAAATGGCAATAGGAACATATATATCAATAATTACTTTAAACGTAAATGGATTAAATGCTCCAAGCAAAAGACACAGATTGGCTGAAGGGATAAAAAAACAAGACTCATATATATGCTGTCTACAAGAAACCCACTTCAGACCTCAAGACACATATAGAATGAAAGTGAGAGGATGGAGAATATATTCCATGCAAATGGAAAGCAAATGAAAACTGGAGTAGCAATCCTCACATTAGACAAAATGGACCTTAAAATAAAGAATATTTCAAGAATATCATTATTTCACTACATAATGATCAAGGGATCAATCCAAGAGGCAGACATAACAACTGTAAATATCTATGCATCCAGCATAGGAGCACCTCAATACATAAGACAAACAGTAACAGACATAAAAGGAGAAATTGACAGTAACACAGTAATAGTAGGAGACTTTAATACCCAACTCACACCAATGGAAAGATCATCAAAACAGAAAATTAATAAGGAGACACGAGTCTTAAATGATATATTAGATGAGATGAATATCTTCAGGACATTCCATCCAAATGCAGAAGAATACACCTTCTTCTCAAGTGCACATGAAACGTTTTCCAGGATAGACCGCATCTTGGGTCACAAATCTCGTCTCAGTAAGTTTAAGAAAATTGAAATCCTATTAAGTATCTTTTTGGACCACAACACTATGAGACTAGATATCAATTACAAGTAAAAACTGTAAGAAACACAAACACAGGGAAATGAAATAATACATTTCTAAATAACCAACAGATTACTGAATAAATCAGAAGGGAAATAAAAAGATTTCTAAAAACGTTTTCCAGGATAGACCGCATCTTGGGTCACAAATCTCGTCTCAGTAAGTTTAAGAAAATTGAAATCCTATTAAGTATCTTTTTGGACCACAACACTATGAGACTAGATATCAATTACAAGTAAAAACTGTAAGAAACACAAACACAGGGAAATGAAATAATACATTTCTAAATAACCAACAGATTACTGAATAAATCAGAAGGGAAATAAAAAGATTTCTAGAAATAAATGACAATGAAAGAAAGATAACTCAAAACCTATGGGAAGCAGTTCTAAGAGGGAAGCTTAGAGCAAGTACATTCCTACCTCAAGAAACAAGAAAAACATTGAATAGACAACATAA
>SJYC01127050.1:0-42680 GCA_006408675.1 Madoqua kirkii
TTCTTCTGCCCACTTTTTAGTCCTATTGTTTTTTTTTTTTTTTGAGTTCTGTGGGCTGTTAATATCTGTCAGATATTAACCCTTATTAGTAATACTGTTTGCAAATGTTTTCTCCCATTTAGTAGCTTGTCTTCTCATTTTGTCAATGACTTCCTTTACTGTGCAGAAACTTTCAAATTTAAGTTCCATTTATTTACTTTTACTTTCTTTAAGAGATGGATCCAAAAAAAATATTGCTGTGATTTATGTCAAAAGTGTTATGTGTATGTTTTTCTCCAGGAGCTTTTGATGTTTCAACAGCTTAGAGTTGTCTACTCCACCATTTTGTGAAGTCAAGGTCCCCTGGTGCTTTTTTGCCTTATATTTTTCTCTGCAAATTGATTCCATTCTCCTCTTCTCCCTAAGGACTATTTCTTTCTTCTTGCTCATTATGGCAAATAGCTACGAAATGACACTTCACCATGGTAGTCTCAACCCTCAGGGCTGGGTCACATCATTGTCCAGCACCCTAATCGACAATGTCAGTTTTCTAAGTCTCAAAGGCTGAGTGTCAGGACTTTGAACCTGATTTCCTCAGCTTGAGAGTCTTGGGCCAGTCAGCTGGGGGGCAGGGAGGAAGCTGCAGGACCCACTTCTTACTCAGCAGGGGTAGAGGGAGGGATTCTCTTGGAAAGGAGATAGGCTGGTTCCAAAAAGCTAGGTGTATGGGCAGGAAGAGGTTTTTAGTATCTAGTATAATCATGAAACACAACCTTTCCCTACAGGACTTTCAAGGAGAAAAGCACAATGAGATGATCCAACCATACTTAACCATGAAATCATTTTTTTTTCCCATGGAAGAACTTTAGTGTTTAGTAGAATATAAACTATACAGACATTGCTTCAGGAATTCAATAAAAATGTGTTGAGTTTGAAAAGTGAAGATTCAGATAGCATCTATAATCTTCATCCCTGCCCTTCTGGCCCTGTGCCTGGTGCTTTGGTGGGTGGGGACCTGAGCTGAACACAACCCTGGGCTGGGTGGGCTGCAGATGTCATTTCTGAGTAAAGGTTGGATTCCTGAGAGCTTGTAACAGACACCGTGTTACCTGCTATGCCAAAGAACAGAATTATTTCTCCATTCCTGTGTTTAACACAAGTGAAAGGATGTCTGAGTCCTTGCTCCAAAAGGAAGAGACATATATGACACAAGTGAGAAGGATGAACAGAAACCAGGAGGAGGCTAGGCTCTGGCTTGGGTTTACCACCTTCCAGCCAAGTAGCTACGTGTAAACAGGCCACTCAGCAAGGCTGCTCAAGGCCTGTGTTTCTTCACCAAGAAGTAAGGAACAGAGACACAATGGGTGATTTCCTAGGGTTTTGTTTCTTTGCTTTTCCAATTTTTGTTTTAAAAGTAGAAACTTTTCTTTTAAATAAAGCATATATACAGCCTCAGTATATAAAGTGAAAGTCACTCAGTCATGTCTGACTCTTCATGACCCCATGAACTGTATATACAGTCTACGGAATTCTCCAGGAGTAGGTTGCCTTTCCCTTCTCCAGGGGATCTTCCCAGCCCAGGGATTGAATCTAGGTCTCCCACATTGTAGGCAGATTCTTTACCAGCTGAGCCACAAGGGAAGATGCCCCAGTATATAAAGAAAATGACAAAAGCAGAAGTGGCCTGATGGAGCAGGATGGGGGATCCAGCTGATCACCAGAGGTTCCCGTGGGCCAAGTGTCCTCTGACTTCTGACGTGCTGTCTTTTTACATGAGAACCTGTCTCCCTACATCGTGAGTTCTTCCAGGGCAACATGTCCTCAGCAGCCTTATGTCCTTAGACCATAGATCCTTGAAGGCAAGGCTATCTTAGAGGTTCTTGTGGTATTCGGTGGTAGGAGCTAATGATAATTAATAATAATAGTGGGACTATCAGATACACCTTTGTGGCAAGTGCTACTTCAGCCACAGTCTGTCCCAGATTTCTAGTTTTCATATATTAGTCAGTGATCTGTTTTGCCAAAAATGTGTGTCTGAAAAGACAGTTTTCACTGCTGCAATGACTCCCCAGTTCTTCAAAGAAAGGGCTTTTGAAAAATTCTATGGGAGAAAATATTTACAAATGAAGCAACTGAAAAGGGATTAATCTCAAAAATACATAAACAACTCATGAAACTCAATATATATATATATATAAGCAACCCAATCAAAAAGTGGACGGAAGACCTAAATAGACATTTTCCCAAAGAGAAAAAGGGCTTCTTAAAAGTAATAAAATAACTGGTGCTAGGGAACCACAGCTCTAGAGCAGTTTCAGTCCTTGGCTTCACTTTGCCATCTACATGTCTTCAACAGCAACACTACCTTTGACTGCCCTTACATCTGTAGATGCTTCCAAGTGTGGCCTCTAGGTCCTTGGGCTTCCTGGTTGCACCATGTCTGAGAAGGATCCCAAGGGCAGTTGGCCATGTGGGCCGACACATCATTGGCACTGAATACATCTGCATTCAGGCCAAGGTCCTGAATATATGTCAGAGACACGTCACATGGGTCTTCACATCTGAAACAAAAGGCGCCTGAGTTTATTCAAAGTAAAATAGCCCCAATCCCTAGAACCACCTGGGAGATCAAAGATGGAAGTGAACCAGTGTGATTCCTGTCCTCACCTGGGGACAGGCAGGGAAACTGGCCATGAAGCCAGCCTTCAATGTGTCCACAGGGCAAAGCACTGCAGGAACTCAGAGGTGGAGGGAACCCCTCCGTCTGAGGCCATGGAAGATGGTGGGAGTGTGAGGAGCCAAGGAGGCTGCTCACAGTGAGATGATTCTCAGGATGAGGAGTCAGCCAGGCTAAGGGCAGGGGATGCTGCAGGCAGAGGGACAGAGCAGCAGTGGCAAGAAAGCTGGACAGCCTGCAATTCGGGGAGACTATGTCTGCAGCGTCTTTTCAGCAAGACTGTTTTCTTCAAAGTCAAGTTTGGAGAAGATACCGTCTGTGTATGTACTTGTTCTCCACAAGGACCCTAACTCAGGACCAAGTCACCACCAGGAGCCACAGTTTGGGGCAGCTCGAGCTTTGCAGATGATCAGGCCCTGAGTCCAGCATTGTGTGATTAAGTAACCCAGCTCTGTTGCAAGGACTTGTGTCCCCCAGAAAGCTCACCTTGGGGGTGACCCTGAAGGTAAGAAGAATTCTTGGTCAAGGTGTCTGAGTGATTTTATAGGGATAGAGACCCTTGGCTGATTAGGATGGTTCCTGGGTGAGTGGAACTGATTCCAGGCTGCATCTGAAGATTCAGGCCCAGGTTCTGGACTGTGTGATCCTTCTGCATCAGAGAATCTCTGCCAGATGGGGCAGAAGCAAGAGGCCCAGAGGCTCCCGCCCCATCCTCAGCTGGAATGGGACTTAGGCATGGTTAATATCCTTCATGCATGGGCTCCGAAAGCAATGAAGACTCAGAGTCACATCCAGCTCATGGACTGAGAAAGATCTGAGATGACAGCTGAGTTATGAGTGTCAAGAAAGTTGAGAATGAGTACAGAAAGAGGGGAGTGGGGAGTGAATAATATAGATGAAGATGTACCAACAAAGGTGTCTGAGTGATTTTATAGGGATAGAGACCCTTGGCTGATTAGGATGGTTCCTGGGTGAGTGGAACTGATTCCAGGCTGCATCTGAAGATTCAGGCCCAGGTTCTGGACTGTGTGATCCTTCTGCATCAGAGAATCTCTGCCAGATGGGGCAGAAGCAAAAGGCCCAGAGGCTCCCGCCCCATCCTCAGCTGGAATGGGACTTAGGCATGGTTAATATCCTTCATGCATGGGCTCCGAAAGCAATGAAGACTCAGAGTCACATCCAGCTCATGGACTGAGAAAGATCTGAGATGACAGCTGAGTTATGAGTGTCAAGAAAGTTGAGAATGAGTACAGAAAGAGGGGAGTGGGGAGTGAATAATATAGATGAAGATGTACCAACAGGAGAAGGATGAATTTCCAACCTCCTTCTGGAAATACTAAGTATTTTCTCACAAATGCAAATGCTGGTAACTCTGGTGGTGGCTTGTGATGGCCTAACTTCCTCAGCCTGTTTCCCATGCCCCTCAAGGTCAGATCCATCTGGGGCTCCAAATGATTAACCCATTATTGGTTTGGCACAAGCAATCCAGGCAGGACACCTTCAGAGTACACTGAAGAGGCTGCACAGGCCACCAGTGCCCAATGAATGAGCACTGAGAATATGGGGTTTATAGAGAGGGGGGTTGTTGTGGGTTGAATTGTGTCCCTCCACCAAGATACTGAAGTGCCAGTACCCATGAACTTCAGAGGCTATTTGAAGATAGAGTCTTTACAGATATCAAGCTAAGATAATTTCCTATAAATAGGGGAAATTTACATACACTTCAGTTCAGTTTAGTTCAGTCGCTCAATCGTGTCCGACTCTTTGTGACCCCATAAACCCCAGCATGCCAGGCCTCGCTGTCCATCACCAACTCCCAGAGTTCACTCAAACTCATGTCCATCGAGTCAGTAATGCCATCCAACCATGTCATCTGCTATTGTTCCCTTCTCCTCCTGCCTTCAATCTTTCCCAGCATTAGGATCTTTTCAAATGAGTCATCTCTTTGCATCAGGTGGCCAAAGTATTAGAGTTTCAGCTTCAACATCAGTTCTTCCAGTGAACACCCAGGACTGATATCCTTTAGGATGGATTGGTTGGATCTCCTTGCAGTCCAAGGGACTCTCAAGAGTCTTCTTCAACACCACAGCTCAAAAGCATCAATTCTTCAGTGCTCAGCCTTCTTCACAGTCCAACTCTCATATCCATACATGACCACTGGAAAGAGGCAGATCTGGTGGTCTGGTATTCACATCTATGAAATAGATAAATCTCAAGGACCTATTGTATAACACAGATATATAATCAATATCTTGTAATAATCTATGATGGAATCAGACAAAGTATATATATATAACTGAATCACTTTACTGTACATCTGAAACTAATACAACATTGTAAATCAAGTATACTTCAATTTTTGTTTAAATAAAGGGGAAAATTTGAACACAAAGAGAGATAGAGGCTATTTGAAGTCACAGGAAGGATGCCATTCACATGTTTCTTTGACTTTAACCTTTGCTTTTGTTGTTTGTTATTATGATCTTACATCATAGCCTGCCTTGGGGAAAGCTGCTCCTCTTCCTAACTATTAAACTCAAGTGCTATGTTCAGCTCACAGAGAAATTATCTGACACAGCTCACCTATGAATGATTGCAGGAAAGAAGAAATGAACACATCCCCTTCTATTTTGCAAGATAAATGTTTTTTTAGCTTTATTTCCTCACTTTTTCTCCCTCTCTGCTCTTTAAAAGAACCTGGCATCCAGACCCTAATAAGATGGTTGAGACATATCCGTCATCTATCTTTCTGAATGAAGTCATGTTCCTTACCTCAACATCTCATTTCTCATTTCTCAGTTAATTTGCCTGGCATGCAGAGAGCAGAGCAAGCATCAGGTTGGTAACACAAAGACCAGCAGAAACTAGGAGACAGGCCTGGCACAGAGGCTCCTTTTCAGTCTTCAGAAGGAACCAGTCCTGTCAACCTGTTGACCTTGGATTCCAGCCTCCAGAACCGGGAGACCATAAATTTCTGTTGTTTAAACCACTCTGTGTGTGGCACTTTGTTACAGAAGCCTCAGAATACTAGGGTGTTGGCTTATTATTTGAAAAAGTCTCCAGGCTGGTGATAAGTATAAATTATGAATGTTTAGAAATAGATTCTGTTCCTGAGATAACTACCAGGTTTCCCCCCATCAATCTGTGTTAGTTCTGTTTATGCAGAACACCACAGTGAGTAATTGGCCCTTCAGTCCACCCTGGCTCTCCAGGCCAATCAGAGTCTAATGAATCCTCTCCCCAGAAAAATGAATGTTTAGAAATAGATTCTGTTCCTGAGATAACTACCAGGTTTCCCCCCATCAATCTGTGTTAGTTCTGTTTATGCAGAACACCACAGTGAGTAATTGGCCCTTCAGTCCACCCTGGCTCTCCAGGCCAATCAGAGTCTAATGAATCCTCTCCCCAGAAAATTGTCTGCATACACACTCAAAACAGACACAGCTTGGTGAAGTAAGTCAGACAGAGAAAGACAAATACTGTATGATATCTCTTATATCTGGAATCTTAAAAATATGACTAGTGAATATAACAGAAAAGAAGTAGACTCACAGATATAGAGAACAAACTCATGGTTCCCAGTGAGAGGCAGAAGAGGGGCAAGTGCAAACTACTGGATGTAAGACAAGCTCAAGGATATATTGTATAGCACAGGGAATGCAGCCTGCATTTTGCAATATCTGTAAATGAAAAGTATCCTTTAAAATTGTGTTCAGGTCAGTTCAGTCACTCAATCGTGTCTGACTCTTTATGACTCCATGGACTGCCATCACTAACTCCTGGAGCTTACTCAAACTCATGTCCGTCGAGTCGGTGATGCCATCCAACCATCTTATCTGCTGTCGTTCCCTTCTCCTGCCCTCAATCTTTCCTAGCATCAGGGTCTTTTCAAATGAGTCAGCTCTTTGCATCAGGTGGCCAAAGTATTGTAGTTTCAGCTTCAGCATCAGTCCTTCCAATGAATATTCAGGCTTGATTTCCTTTAGGATTGACTGATTTGATCTTGCATCCAAGGGACTCTCAAGAGTCTTCTCTAGCACCACGGTTCAAAAGCATCAATTCTCCAGTGCTCAGCTTTCTTTATAGTCCAACTCTCACATCCATACATGACTACTAGAAAAACCGTAGCTTTGACTTGACAGACCTTTTCCGCAAAGTAATGTCTCTGATTTTTAAAATGCTGTCTAGGTTTGTCATAGCTTTTCTTCCAAAGAACTAGTGTCTTTTAATCTAGTAGTTGCAATCACCATCTGCAGTGATTTTGGAGCCCAAGAAAATAAAGTCTGTCACTGTTTCCACTGTTTCCCATCTATTTGCCATGAAGTGATGGGATTGGATGCCATGATCTTCATTTTTTGAATGGTGAGTTTTAAACCAGCTTTTTCATTCTCCTCTCTTCCATTCATCAAGAGGCTCTTTAGTTCCTCTTTGCTTTCTGCCATAAGGGTGGTGTCATCTGCATATCTGAGGTTATTGACATTTCTCCCAGCAATATTGACTCCTGTTTGTGCTTCATCCAGCCCAGCATTTTGCATGATGTACTTTTCCATGGTAGCTCAGCTGTTTTTGTTTGTGTTTTTAACACAAAAATTAACACAAACAAGCAACAACAACAAAATAGACACAGCCTTCTACACAAACTACCTTGGCACTAGTGTAAAGATTTGGGGAAAGGCCCACTGTGTGATATGCCAGCAAAAACTGGATGGTGAAAGCCAGGAGCAGTTCACTGGGATCTTGAGGCCTGCAGCCCTGTCTTGAGGACCCTGGCAACAAGCCTGTGTAAGAAGTGATATGGGAAACAATCACTGATGGGGAAGGATGTGCCTAGAGGAAGTCAGTGCCCCTCCTGACTCTCCCATCTGTACACATGTGGCCCTGCCTTGGTCACATATCTGAACTGACCCTCGGGTACCTGCTCTCCTGTATTCCTTCCCCGGGATCCCTGTGAGCAACTTGGGATGAAGCTGTATCCCACGTTTCCAAGTGTGCCTCTGCAGTTCCACTGGCCAGGGCTCAGGAGCCTCAATTTCATTTGCTCTGAGATCAAAGGAAACACTTTCAGCAGACAGGTCCCAGGAAACACTCACTGACCCCCATCCCTCCAGGAGACCCTTGAAAAGTCATTTTACACCTGAGGCCTTATCAGGAACACCTGCCTAAGAGGGCTCCCTGAGCCAGCCCTGGTTTAGTTCCCATCCTGTCTCCTTTGCAAGTGTTGTGTTAGATTGCAGCAAAGGCAATGGATAACTGTTGTTTTAACTGCATTGTTTTAATGAACCAAGGCCACACTGCAGTAACCCATTCTAAATCCCTCATTGGCCCTTGCAGCTAAAAGTGTCCTAACATCACTCCCTAGCTTTCATCACACAAATTTGCACAAGACAGGGCTCACAGCCCTGCACCTGTGTCCCCCACCTCAGTGTCACTTCACCCACAGCCCTCTCCGAACCCTTCTCAGGGAAGGGAGGGGCTGATGGGCAACACGGCACTGTGTCTTGGAGATGGAGTCCCAGACACACACCGACTCCACCATTGATTTAGAGGCTCTCACAAACAGGGACAAAGAGACCAAAGAGAAACAGAAACCAGTGAGAGGTACATAGTGACGGACTCTTCAACACGGATGCTCATCACCTTAGGCTATTGCACTGGCTCTGCTGAATTCGATACCGTGCATTTCCAATATAATTTCTGACTTGAAAAAAGAGTTTCCAATCAGACACCAATCACCCCTGCCTATCTCCCTGTTATGGGTTAAATTGTGTCCACCACAAATTTGTATGTTGAAGTTCTAACCTCAGGCCCTCCAAATATTTGACTGTAGGGCCTTTAAAGAGGTAATTAAGTTAAATGAGGTTATTGGGGTGGCCCTAATCCAATACAACTTATGTCCTTATAAGAAGAAAAGACAAGGACACAGACAAGCACAGAGGGATTAAGGACCAACAGGAGGACACAGGGAGATGATGATCATCATATAGCCAAGGAGAGAGGCCTTGGAGGAAATACACTGCTGACACCTTGGCCCTGGACTTCCAGCCTCCAGAACTGCATGAGAAGATAAATGTCTGTTGAAGCCCTGGTCTGCAGTACTTAGCTACAGCAGTACCTGGAAATACCTAATATTTGTAAAGAATAGTTAAGCTAGTTTAAAAGAAAAAAAATCATATTCAATATCTATTTGATCCTATAATAGTCCTGTGAGATGTTATGTCTATTTTGTAGGTAGAAGAGCTAAGGTGCAGGAAAGAGGTGGCCTAGACCTCCTGCCTTGCAGAAACACCCAACAGCAGAGCCCTCCTTTCACCAGCTTGTTACTTTCCATCCACTTCCTTTAGTGAAAAAACCTACATCAGTTTAAAGATTCTGGTGCCTGTTCCAGACACGTGTCACCATATGGACATAGAATGTTTATGGAAACATGTTGCAAGAGTTGGATTCCCACTGCCTCTTATTCTCACACTTTTGTCTGAAGTCAATATTCTCCTGCTTGTACACCTGCATCTCACCTGGGATCTTCACGATAATGGAACTAAATAGGTGAGACCCACGTCCATAAGACAGAGTATCAGAGGCTCCAACCCTGCTCACTTGGTGTGGACAGGGAGTCAGAACTGTGTCATATATGGAAATCCAAGTGTGAGATGGTTGGTGGGAGCATAAAAGGGTCCTGGGGAGCTGGGGGCACCCCCAGAAGAAATGAGACTACCCAGACATCAGGCTACAGGTTCATTTCCTTGGATACCTGCCCACTCTGGCTATCAGAACCTTAAAGACAAACACAGCTTACTTTATTCCATTCCAGTACTATTCCCCATCTTGGAATTTATACATGTTTTTTAATAACTTCATTGATGAATAACTAACATAAAATAATCTGCACATCTTTAAAGTGTACAGTGGGGCAAATTTTGACCTTTGTGTGCACATGTGAACCTCATTGCCATCAAAGGGATGAATATGTCTGGGTTCCCTTGTGCCCTTTACAATCTTTCTTCCTGTACTCCCCTGCATAGCACCTTCAGGCCATCATTGATCAATTTTTTGTCACTGTACATTTGTATTTTCCAGAACTTTACAGAAATGAAATCCTGCAATAGGCATTCCGTTTATCTGGCTTCCTAATACCCTGAGATTCGCTCACATCACTGCATATATCAATGGTTTATTCCATTGATTTCTGCATAGTTTTCCACTATGTGGAAACAGCATAATTCACTCACTCATTCGTCTGTTGCAGGATGTTTGTGTTGTTTCCAGTTTGAGGCTATTTCAATGCAGCTGTCTGAATTTGGTGCAAAGTCTCTATATGGACACATGCTTTTACTCCTCTCCAGTGAATTCCTAGGAGTGGAGTGGTGGATCTTGACGGACTCATACAGTTAACTGTTAGGAAACTATCAGGCGATTTCCCAAAGCAACATAGGAGTGTTCTGGTCTCTCCATGCCCTTGTGACACTTGATAGGACCCATTTTTCTGATTTAGCTGCTCTCATAGACATGCAGTGAATTATCATTATGGTTTTGATTTGCATTTCCCTAATGATAATGATGTTGAGTGTCTTTTCATGTACTGTTTTGTCATCTTTGTATTTTACTTGGTGAGTCTTCTAATCACTTTAAAAGAAATAGGGAGGCTTAAGAAATTAAGGAAACAATTCCATTCACCATTGCAACGAAAAAAATAAAGTACTTAGGAGTATACCTACCTAAAGAAACTAAGGACCTATATATCGAAAATTATAAAACACTGATGAAAGAAATCAAAGAGGACACTAATAGATGGAGAAATATTCCATGTTCATGGATCGGAAGAGTCAATATAGTGAAAATGAGTATACTACCCAAAGCAATTTACAGATTCAATGCAATCACCATCAAGCTACCAACAGTATTTTTCACAGAACTAGAACAAATAATCTTAAGATTTGTATGGAAATACAAAAAACCGTGAATAGCAAAGGCAATCTTGAGAAAGAAGAATGGTACGGGAGGAATCAACTTGCCTGACTTCAGGCTTTACTACAAAGCCACAGTCATTAAGACAGTATGGTACTGGCACAAAGACAGAAATATAGACCAATGGAACAAGATAGAAAGCCATGAGATAAACCCACACACATATGGACACCTTATCTTCGACAAAGGAGGCAAGAACATACAATGGAGTAAAGACAGTCTCTTTAACAGGTGGTGCTGGAAAAGCTGGTCAACCATTTGCAAAAGAATGGAACTAGACCACTTTCTAACACCACACACAAAAATAAACTCAAAATGGATTAAAGATCTAAACGTAAGACCAGAAACTATAAAACTCCTTGAGGAGAACATAGGCAAAACACTTTCGGACATATATCACAGCAGGATCCTCTATGATCCACCTCCCAGTATACTGGAAATAAAAGCAAAAATAAACAAATGGGACCTAATTAAAATCAAAAGCTTCTGCACAACAAAGGAAACTATAAGTAAGGTGAAAAGACAGCCTTCTGAATGGGAGAAAACAATAGCAAATGAAGCAACTGACAAACAACTAATCTCAAAGATATACAAGCAACTTATGCACCTCAACTCCAGAAAAACAAATGATCCAATCAAAAAATGGGCCAAAGATCTAAACAGGCATTTCTCCAAAGAAGACATACGGATGGCTAACAAACACATGAAAAGATGCTCAACATCACTCATTATCAGAGAAATGCAAATCAAGACCACAATGAGGTACCACTTCACACCAGTCAGAATGGCTGCGATCCAAAAATCTACAAGCAATAAATGCTGGAGAGGATGTGGAGAAAAGGGAACCCTCTTACACTGTTGGTGGGAATGCAAACTAGTACAGCCATTATGGAAAACAGTGTGGAGATTCCTGAAAGAATTGCAAATAGAGCTGCCTTACGACCCAGCAATCCCACTGCTGGGCATACACACTGAGGAAACTCGAATTGAAAGAGACACGTGTACCCCAATGTTCATTGCAGCAATGTTTATAATTGCCAGGACATGGAAACAACCCAGATGTCCATCAGCAGATGAATGGATAAGAAAGCTTTGGTACATATACACAATGGAGTATTACTCAGCCCTCAAAAAGAATAAGTTTGACGCAGTTCTAATGAGATGGATGAAACTGGAGCCGATTATACAGAGTGAAGTAAGCCAGAAAGAAAAACAAAAATACAGTATACTGACACATATATATGGAATTTAGAAGATAGTAATGATGACCCCGAAAGTGAGACAATATAAGAGACACAGAGGACTTTTGGCTTCCGAGGGAGAGGGAGAGGGTGGGAAGATCTGGGAGAATGGCAACGAAACATGTATACAATCATATGGGAGATGAAGCGCCAGTCTATGTTCAATACAGGATACAGGATGCTTGGGGCTGGTGTACGGGATGAACCGGGGAGATGTGCGGGGAAGGGAGGTGGAAGGGGCCTTTAGCATGGGGAGATTGTGTACACCTGTGGCTGATTCATGTCGATGTATGGCAGAACCAATACAGTACTGTAAAACAGAATAAAGCATTAAACAAAATAAATAAATAAATAAATAAATAAATAAAAGAAATAGGATAATTTGTAGTCTTATAATTGAATTTAAAGAATTCTTGATACATCCCAAGTCTTTGTTAGATGTATGTTTTGCATCTTATTCACTATAATATGTAAATAAGAAAGGCTTATTGGGAATAGCTGTACCACACTATGAAATGAAATATGCATCATTTATATAACTAGTATCTGAAATATAAATTATGCATGCCAGAGTTGCAAAGAGTACACAAATATACTACTTTCAAGCCCTCCCTGATGGCTTGGTGGGACTCTTAGATGGGCTGGAGGAAATCTCTGGGTTCTGCCCCATCCGGGTCATCTTCATTTCTTGCCTCATATCCTCAGGGCCTTTCATGTATTCACCCTCCCCTCCACTCCACACCAACACACGGGGTGGGTCACATGCAGGATCAGACAGGCACCATGGTTATCCTGGTCTGTTGGACAGAGTCTCCCTTTCACTGCCCCAGCTGCATGGTTGCTCTGAATCTTCCTTTCAGCTCCCGTCAAGCAGGGAGAGCCGTCTGGGGACATCTGCTTTCTCCTCACTTCCAGAGGGTGATGGGTATTGTAGCTTCTCCAACTTTTTGCAGGAAAAGATCAATGTTTCCGTTGTGTGTTAACTTAGAGAGTTGTCACCCTGATTAAAAAGTAACCTTCCCTTTGCCACCAAATATCCCTTCCTGGAGGCAACAGCATGGAGGTGGTACTGAGACGACAGAGGAGCAGCCATTTTTCACCCCTCCCATCGGGGCTGAAAAGATATATACTTGGAAATGTACTCAATGTTTACCTCCCTGCAGGAAGTGCAAACTCTATAAGAGCAGGCACTTTGCTTGCAGTTATGTGCTCAGCCCTGTGTGCAGTGCCTGGCCCACAGATGGAGCTCAGTACATAATGGTTCATGAGTGAATACATGACCAGGCTGAATGGTGGAATTCAGGGCTGAGAACTGGAAGGATTAACATCGAGACCATCCAGCTAATAAATAGAGACAGTACTCCAATCCAGGTATGCCTGTGGACAAGGGGCCTTTTCAATAATGTGAAGTGGATGCTTCCTTGGAGGCACTTCTGCTGCACGCTGACACCAAAGACAGGCCATCTCTGTGCTCAAAGGGCTGGGGAGCTCAGAGAAAGATGAAGTCATAGACACACAGCCTGGGAGAAAAAAGTGTGGCCTGTGAGCCAGCAGTGCTGAGCAGCCAGGGTCTGCCCCTGACTTTGGTCGAGCCACTGCCTGTGGCTGTACAGTCCTCCTTGGTTCTTTCTCTTGGCCATTAGTCTTCATTTAATAAGTTACAAAGTGAAAGTTTCTTTAAAATCCAGAGTAACAGGAAAGTTGCAAGTGATATTGAAAATGTTTCTAAACTTCTGAAAAAATTTAAGCTTAGCATGATTTTTAAGGGCTTTCCCAGTGCCTCAGTGGTAAAGAATTTGCCTGCAATGCAGGAAATGCAGATTCAGTCCCTGGATTGGGAAGATCCCCTGGAGGAGGAAATGGCAACTCACTCCAGTACTCTTACCAGGAAAATCCCAAGGACAGAGGAGCCTGGAAGGCTACATTCCATAGGGTCACAAACAGTGAGACTTGAATGAGCACAGCACAGCAACATGGTTTTTAAAAGTCCTTTAACTCATATGCTTCCACTTTTTGCGTGCCCATCTTCCCATTTCTCTTGTATCTGGGACACTTACCTTTGACCAGCACTGCTGTCTTCATCACAGATGAAGCTCACTCTTTCTGGGCACACCCCCTTGCTGTCCCAGCTTGGCTCTTTTTCACCACTTGACAAACCTACATCAGTTTCCTGGTTCTAAGTCTCTATCCCCTGTGATGTCCACATAGGTCTCCAAACAGTCTGTTAGTGATATCCTTTGCCAGGTCACCTCCCTCACCACTGACTGTCACTGATTCCCAGTCTTCTCACACAGACTCAAATGTACACACACGGACACACACACACACACACATGCACACAAGCTGCACCTTGAAACAGGAACAAGCCGTGAGCCCTGGGTCTGCCCTTGTTCCAATCTAGGGCAGCAGGGCCCCAGTAGACAAATGTCCATCCAGTAAAGACAGATATTCAAATTATGATTGTGTCTTCAATGGAGCTAATAATGGAGACAGTGGAAGATCAGGACAGAAGAAAAAGCTTTGACTGGCTGGTGGGATCAGGGAAGAGTATTTTGAAAAAGTGACATCTGAACTGACACTTGGAAGGTGAATAGGACCTGGCCTTGGAGGACTAAAGGAGAGATGAGCAAAGTCATGAGATGAGGAGATTATCTGGAGGAGATGACAAAAACCTGAGGGGTGATGTGTCATCAATCAAGGGGCAAGGACACATGTGGATGAGCATGGAATAGGGCCTTAAAGATCATGATGGAGCCCAGATCATGCTTGCTACTGGAGGAGGCTGTGCAGTAAGTGAGGCAGGAGCAGAGTTTGTACCAGTGTGGAGAGTGATGGAGGGGTCGGGGTGGCGGGGGTGAGAGGCTGATGAAATGCCTTTGAGGTGAGAGTGAGTAAGATAGTCAGGATGTGGTGGTGGACAGCATGCGAGGGGTAGAAGATGACATCAGGAAGGGTCCAGATTTCCACTGGTGAAAGCAGGTGGCATTTTCCAGGATGCAGAAGAGAAAAGAGTACTTTGTGGGGAGAGAGTCCAGTTCAGTTTCAGGCAGATGGGCCTGAAGTAACCTTTTCAATCGTCCTGTGATTTATTATAATCATATTGACAGTTTCTACCACTCACAGCAGTGAAACCACCTTCAAGAGTGTGTATGTGTTTTCTTTCAGACAAGATGAGATCCACCGGGAAGCAAAGAAAACATTGGACAGTCCACGTGTGGCTCCTGCAGGGCAGGACAAACACACTAGGCCCTAACATGCTTGCCTTGCTGACACCTGGGGAGAAAAGAACAGAGAACATTGGCGTGCAGGTGTTTTTAGCCTTCAAAACATTATGAAGTAGCAGGTAATTATGATTGCTGTTTTTCAGAGAAGGGAAAAGCAACTCCTGCATCCACTGTTTTGTATCATGATCTTTCTATTCCCTGATCTAGTTAGCACAAAGTCTGTGTGGTAACTAACTACTGCCCTAGGATGTCAATAATAAAAAAGGAAAAGTCTTGGATGATCTCCTCCCTAACTCAATCCTCACTCAAAATTCCTAAGCAATGTCTTTTGCAAATGGTTTGAGTTTACCACAAAGAGAAGCAAATTTCATCCCATTAAAACAAACTATAGGACCAATCACACCACATGTAAAGTGAGGGCATTACAGTGACTGAAGATGACCACAAGATCATGGATTCCTTAGTACTTTGGCCACCTCATGTGAAGAGTTGTCTCATTGGAAAAGACTCTGATGCTGGGAGGGATTGGGGGCAGGAGGAGAAGGGGATGACAGGATGAGATGGCTGGATGGCATCACTGACTTGATGGATGTGAGTCTGAATGAACTCCAGGAGTTGGTGATGGACCGGGAGGCCTGGCGTGCTGTGATTCATGGGGTCGCAAAGAGTCGGACATGACTGAGTGACTGAACTGAACTGAACTGAACTTAATAGAGACTAGTCCCTAGTAGAAGACACAACACGTCGTGTCAGACAGACCTGTGGGCAAGGTACAGTGAGGTCTCGCCTGGGACTATCCATGGAACATGGCACCTGCCCACGGCTCACAGCTGATGGAGTTCCCAGAAGGGTGTGTCTTCTGCCAATTTTAAAAAATCTCTCCTTCATGCCTCTGACAGTTTTTCCTAAACAGGAGGTTAGGGAATAGGGGGTGGTCATTGTAAAAGAAAGGGAAGAGAAACTGACACTTAATAATTTCCTGCCATGGTCCAATCTCCTTCATATACATGAGGCACTGTGTGTGGGTTTCCTCCTTTGTAAATGTCAGTAATAATAGTGGCCCAAAGGCGATGGCACCCCACCCCAGTACTCTTGCCTGGAAAATCCCATGAATGGAGGAGCCTGGTAGGCTGCAGTCCATGGGGTAGCGAAGAGCCAGACATGACTGAGTGACTTCCCTTTCACTTTTCACTTTCATGCCTTGGAGAAGGAAACAGTAACCCACTCCAATATTCTTGCCTGGAGAATCCCAGGGATGGAGGAGCCTGGTAGGCTGCCGTCTATGGGGTCACACAGAGTAGGACATGCCTGAAGCGACTTAGCAGTCTGATGGGTTTGTTTTTTGAGGAGTAAATAGCCACTCTGTGTGGAGCACTTGGAACTGTGCCCAGAATATCAGAAGTGCCTGCTGTGTGAGAGTTTTTCTTACAAGAACCCTCATCATTGTCACTACATTTCTCATCACAGATTCTTTGATGTTCATTTTGCAGATGAGGAGACTGAGGCTAGGAGTGTACCAGTCAGTGCTGATTCCACACAGTACAGTAACAAACAGCCCCAAGTTCAAGTGGCTGATGAGTGATGGTGCAAGGAAAGGCAACTTTATTCAGAAAGCCAGCAGACTGAGAGATGGTGGACTTGTGTCCCAAAGAAACATCTTACCTGAGTTAGAATTCAGGTTTATTTTATACTAAAATGGGAAGAAATGTGGCTGGTCATTGCAAACTTCTTGATGTAGTAATTCTTTGCCCTTGTACCTGTCCTCGTAGGTCCGGTCACAAAGTTCCTATCAACCTCCAGCAAGAGGAACGTCATATTCTGCTTTGCAACTTTTTACCTCTATATGAATGAAAAAGTTTTACATCTTTAAAGGTCAGAGTTTTGAGAATGGACTTTCCTGTATATTTCAGACGATAGGCAACATTCTTAACTTGTAGCAAAAGTAACAGAATATAATGTTAAAGTAAAAGAGACATCCAGTATTGAGGCAGATGTGTTCTTCCAAATTACAGGCCCTCTGTAGCATCAGCTGGCTGCACCTACTTCCCTTTTTCCTCCTTCTCCACCATTTCTCAGAGCTATGTCTGTACACTGCCTTCTTTCTCCTTGGTAAGGAAGATGTCATTCAGGCTGAAAACCTTTCTTATATTTAAGACAGGGCAACAACAATAATAAGAATAATAAGCAGCAATGATAGCCCCTTGAATTTGGAAAAGTCTTTTCCTAGAGAATCTCAATCTTCTCCCAGAGTAAACAAGGAAGGAGACAGAAAGCTGAGTGCTTTGCTGGGGTCATGAGCCAGGACAGCTGTATCCAGATGACAGCCCATCTCTTTAAGTTGTAGATGCCTCCTTCTCAGTTTCCTGATCTGTAGGATGAAATAAGTCAGTGTATTTCAATTCAGCAAGCATTTACTGTACATAAATTCACTTGAGCATTTACTGTATATAGCACATTTACCATACTTGAATTCATTTGAGCATTTACTGTATGTAAAGTCTTGTAATTTTGGTTATCTTGATTCATTTCCCATGATTGCATCTCAAGTAATAAAATCACAGAGACTATCATTGTAACCACCTCATTAGCATGTAGGTGTACAGTTATTTTAGTCCATCCCTAGAACTTCCCTGGTAAGTTGTATACACACACACACACACACACACACACATACACACACAGCTTGCTTTCTAAACTCTGGAAATATCTTTTTCAGTTCCCTTTCAGTATTGCATTCATGATGTAGATTCCTTGTCTTCACTCATCTCTGATTTTCCTCCCTGAATTTTCATGGATAAAGTACAATCCATTGGTCTAGAGAATCAGTGTTGCAACAATTTCTCTTCCAGACTTCTCTAGAACTAGGAACTCATGTTGACCTGGAACACTGACTTTGGTTCCTCCTTTTAGCCAAAGGCATCTCCCAGGCTGCCTTCCTCGATCATGGTCTTCAACCTGGAGAAAACAAAGGGCAAGTCAGGTACCCCCTACATTTCTCAACCCTCCAGTACTGGAAGGTGTGATCACATTGCATCTCCACAGGAAACCCTTCTGACCAGTCATTCTTCCTAAGTCCCAGTCCCAGGACCATTGCTGCCCCGGCCATGCCCTGGGCTTGGCTCTTGCCTGCACAGGCTAGTTTTGCTGCATGTGGATGCCCTGGGGTGGCAGAAGCACCTCAACTCTATGTGCCCACTTTGAGCACAGGTGTGAGGTGTGGCAGCCACTCAGAAATTCTTGCCATGTTTGGAGCCAGGTGGTGGTAGGGTTGTGGTTAGGACTGTCTCTATAACTGAGGTGAAGGCTGTGGTTTTTCCAAATTGGTTTCCTGGTGTCCAACAGCATCCTCATCTAAAGGCAAAATGGGAAAGAGATGAAGATGGAGGGGAACATGGCAATGGGAGGGACAAACAGGAGGAGAGGAAATGCCAAGGACATAGGGCAAGAGGGAAGAAGGGAACACAGCAGACATGTCCCACCTGCCACTGGATGGTCCTGTTAGAAAGCCTTCACTCTCCTTGAGGATGAGACTTAAGAAGGTTCCATCTTACTGGCTACCCACTGGGCACCTGAGGAGGATTCTGCCCACCTGCCAGAGCCCAAAAACCTCTTGGCATCAGGAGTTCCCTTGAGGGACAGGTCAGGGCACTCAGTTACAGTCACTGGCCTCACAGGAATGTGACCAGCTCTGCCAGGTTAAAGACTTTCCTGGCACCCTCGGTCTTTTTAATTTATTTCACATCCTCTAGCTAAATTTGCCTGGCCTGTTGGAGAGGAATGTGTTTCCAAATTGCATGAGGTTCTTCTAATGTGAAGAAAGGATTCCAAGATGGGTGGAAGAAAATAGAGAACTGGAGAGATTTTTCAAAAATAATAGAGATTTTTAATGCAATCACATCCTTCATTTTAACCTTGGACCTGTTGGAAGAGCATCATCTGTGCATTAACTGGGTTCCCAGAAGAAAGGCTTTCAAAGGAGAGCACAGCCCACATGACCTCTCTGCCTCATCCTGTTCCAACCACTTTAAACTGGGCAGACTTGTCAGGCTGCTCTCGTGGACAAAGTGATCCAGACGAAAGCCAATTCCTTCTGTGGTGAAGGGAGAAGGAAGATAGTTTTTCTCTTAGATTTTCATTTGGTTTTTTAATAAGTAGATGCAGAAAACTACTTGCTACCAATTTCAAATGGGTGGTGAGAGAAGACATGGCTGAAGGTAAATGGTGGGCAGGCTGGGCTCAGCATGAGGGGAACAGAGCGTCCCCAGCACAGTGCCCTCTGAGTGACCCCAAGTCAGCCACACTGGGAAAGAGCCTGTCATGAAGCAGGCTTTGTTGTTATTCAGGCGCAGCGAGGTCAGCAGATCAGCAGGTGGCCACATGGGATAGAGAGCTTGTTACTCAGTGCTCCCAGGAGGAGGGGGCATGGCATGCCTTGGGGAAATAGCCACATGGGGAAGGCCCATGGTGGTTGGGAGAAGGAGGGGGGCAGATGCATGGATAGTATTGTGGTTTCTATGAGAAGAAGTGGGCAAGGCAGGGTCAACAGGCTCAGGACTGACTGGTTTGTATCATTTCAGGGCACTGGGTGTAGGGCTGCCCTGGTTGACTGGTACCTGACTTGGGTGATCAGGACAGGGGCCTGGTGAAAGCCCCACAGAGGAAGTAAGAGGAGGTAGGCTCTGGATTGACTGATTTGCCTTTGAAAAGTGTGTTATCAGTGAGTTGTTAACCATGCCTAGGAACTGGCAATCCTGTCAGGGCAGTCGCTCCAGGATCAGCAAGACCCCAAGAAGTCAAAGAATCAGAATACAGAAGACATGGTTCATACAGAGAGGCAGGCTTTTGGATGAATCTCTGAAACAAAATATGAAGGGACCAAACCTTTACTGAAAATCCTAAGTCAGCCTACTCTTTCTCCTGAAGATGTTCACCTATCTTACTTCCTCCTTCTTTTGTTTCTTTTGAGCACTGAGATATCCTGCGATGGGGAAGCCCAGGCAAACCAGGGAGAAGTTTTTCTTGGTATCATTGCCAGTGTGGAGGAAAGAACCTTTGTGTGGACTGAGTCACCGGCCATGATGAACTTCTGTTCTAAAAGGGCCCTTGGGAGATCCAGACAGTGGAGCTCCATCCTGTGTATGAGCTGTGCCCCATCTACATGCCTGCTAAGGTTCCCTGAGATTCTGGAGGGATGGGTTTATCTGGTCAGAGTTATAGCCTTCATCAGCTACTCCACCTCACACCTTCCTGAGCTCTGAGTGGAAGGTCACCAGTGACCTTGCCATGTGGCTGACCATGACTATCCTATGTATGGCATCCAGGGTTGCTGCCTGGAGTGAAGTGAGGTTGCTGCCTGGCAAAGTCTTTTCTCCCAGGACAGATGAGCTCAGCTAATTCATGTTTCTGAAGCCTGTGTGTTTGTTTAGAAAATATTAGAAACTAATGACAGAGCTGTTCTTTATGGGATTTTAAAAATATATTAAAAAAAAATTATTTGGTTGTGCTGGGTCTTACTTGCCACTCTCAGGATCTTCAGTCTTCCTTGTGCCACATGGACTTCTAGCTGCAGATGTGAACTCTTAGTTGGGGCCTGTAGGGTTTCGTTTCCCAACCAAAGATCAAAACTGGACCTCTCGTCTTAGCCACAGGATCACCAGGGGAGCCATTCTAATGGCAGAGCTATTCTTTAGTTGGCCTCACTTTGCCAGCAGAGGTGACAACCAAAATTCAAAACCATATCCAGAACTGGACACATGAGTACCACTATACCATCTTACTCACTCATGGATGGCAACACAGAAAAATGCAGACATCTGGAATAAGGCTTACTGATGGCCAAAGGGTAGTGACTGAAAGCATCTAGAGGCCCTGGTTTGTTCCAGAGAAAACAAGCCTTCATGTCACTTCCCTGCCATTCTGTCCCCTGCCCGACCTCTCCCAGCTGGGCGCTGGGCCCTGGGCCCTGATGAATGTGATCCCATTATCAACAGTTCCCTCACTCTGAACAAACCTCAACCCACTCTAATCTCTGGTTAATCCATATTTCCATAAGTGTAATGATTAAACTGCCTGTTCTAACAAACAAGGTCATAGGAATACAGAGTTTGAGTGAATACACTGGAAAAAATCTGTGGATAGACATCATAACATGAAGTACCTCCTTATAAAGATGAAGAGAAAGAAAGACTGAGAGGCACCAACCTAGTTGCTCCCCACCTGGAGCTGGGCATCCCAGGTAGGCACACCTGCATCAGCAACACAGACACCTGGGGCTTCCCCAGGAGGCCACATGGGATAGAGAGCTTGTTACTCAGTGCTCCCAGGAGGAGGGGGCATGGCATGCCTTGGGGAAATAGCCACATGGGGAAGGCCCATGGTGGTTGGGAGAAGGAGGGGGGCAGATGCATGGATAGTATTGTGGTTTCTATGAGAAGAAGTGGGCAAGGCAGGGTCAACAGGCTCAGGACTGACTGGTTTGTATCATTTCAGGGCACTGGGTGTAGGGCTGCCCTGGTTGACTGGTACCTGACTTGGGTGATCAGGACAGGGGCCTGGTGAAAGCCCCACAGAGGAAGTAAGAGGAGGTAGGCTCTCGATTGACTGATTTGCCTTTGAAAAGTGTGTTATCAGTGAGTTGTTAACCATGCCTAGGAACTGGCAATCCTGTCAGGGCAGTCGCTCCAGGATCAGCAAGACCCCAAGAAGTCAAAGAATCAGAATACAGAAGACATGGTTCATACAGAGAGGCAGGCTTTTGGATGAATCTCTGAAACAAAATATGAAGGGACCAAACCTTTACTGAAAATCCTAAGTCAGCCTACTCTTTCTCCTGAAGATGTTCACCTATCTTACTTCCTCCTTCTTTTGTTTCTTTTGAGCACTGAGATATCCTGCGATGGGGAAGCCCAGGCAAACCAGGGAGAAGTTTTTCTTGGTATCATTGCCAGTGTGGAGGAAAGAACCTTTGTTGGACTGAGTCACCAGCCATGATGAACTTCTGTTCTAAAAGGGCCCTTGGGAGATCCAGACAGTGGAGCTCCATCCTGTGTATGAGCTGTGCCCCATCTACATGCCTGCTAAGGTTCCCTGAGATTCTGGAGGGATGGGTTTATCTGGTCAGAGTTATAGCCTTCATCAGCTACTCCACCTCACACCTTCCTGAGCTCTGAGTGGAAGGTCACCAGTGACCTTGCCATGTGGCTGACCATGACTATCCTATGTATGGCATCCAGGGTTGCTGCCTGGAGTGAAGTGAGGTTGCTGCCTGGCAAAGTCTTTTCTCCCAGGACAGATGAGCTCAGCTAATTCATGTTTCTGAAGCCTGTGTGTTTGTTTAGAAAATATTAGAAACTAATGACAGAGCTGTTCTTTATGGGATTTTAAAAATATATTAAAAAAAAATTATTTGGTTGTGCTGGGTCTTACTTGCCACTCTCAGGATCTTCAGTCTTCCTTGTGCCACATGGACTTCTAGCTGCAGATGTGAACTCTTAGTTGGGGCCTGTAGGGTTTCGTTTCCCAACCAAAGATCAAAACTGGACCTCTCGTCTTAGCCACAGGATCACCAGGGGAGCCATTCTAATGGCAGAGCTATTCTTTAGTTGGCCTCACTTTGCCAGCAGAGGTGACAACCAAAATTCAAAACCATATCCAGAACTGGACACATGAGTACCACTATACCATCTTACTCACTCATGGATGGCAACACAGAAAAATGCAGACATCTGGAATAAGGCTTACTGATGGCCAAAGGGTAGTGACTGAAAGCATCTAGAGGCCCTGGTTTGTTCCAGAGAAAACAAGCCTTCATGTCACTTCCCTGCCATTCTGTCCCCTGCCCGACCTCTCCCAGCTGGGCGCTGGGCCCTGGGCCCTGATGAATGTGATCCCATTATCAACAGTTCCCTCACTCTGAACAAACCTCAACCCACTCTAATCTCTGGTTAATCCATATTTCCATAAGTGTAATGATTAAACTGCCTGTTCTAACAACAAGGTCATAGGAATACAGAGTTTGAGTGAATACACTGGAAAAAATCTGTGGATAGACATCATAACATGAAGTACCTCCTTATAAAGATGAAGAGAAAGAAAGACTGAGAGGCACCAACCTAGTTGCTCCCCACCTGGAGCTGGGCATCCCAGGTAGGCACACCTGCATCAGCAACACAGACACCTGGGGCTTCCCCAGGAGATCGAGGGCACTGGGCACTGCCCAGCCTTGCCTGCATGATGGTCACTTCAAGCTGTTGTCCCTATTTTATAGTCCAGCCCAAGGTTAGAACACATTGTCGCTTGGTCTCCCCAGTCATGTCAGTGCAGTGGCTGGTCCAGGGTGCCCCTTGTTGTCCTTCACCTGCTTATCATCACCCTTACCCTGAATTCTGCCATGAAATGCTCCTAACTAACCACCTTCTCCTCTGCACACAGCATGTTCCCACACTGCTTCTGTGCTTCTGGTCTTTCCGTTATTGTTTTGCAAATGTTCAGTGTCTTCCCCAACACCCACATTCTTTCCTAGTTTAAATTCAAGCATGGCCCAGTCCTTCAACTGCTCATCTCAGTGGGGAGCTGCATTTCACCATTGCTTGTTTCCTGGGAGGCACCTCCATAGCAAGTCTCCCTTTGTCATCTTTTGATCATAATCCCTAATCTCACCCCTTGTGGCTTTCCCACTCCATGGAGGCCAAAGATGGCTGGGGAAACACTGCAGTCAGAGAGAATGACACATGACCCTTACTCTTTTTGCTGTGCAGTGTCACTGTTAAAGCAGCAAGCACTGTCTTAAGTGTAAAGCACATTGGAAGGCCTGAATGAAGTGGATGTTCCTTCAGGCTTTTGAACTTTTGCCTGTGATATGTTTCCTGCCAGAAATGCCCCCTTTTTTCTTTTTTAAACCCATTCACTGGCCCCACCCCTGTTGACTGTTTAAGTCCTATTTCATTTTTATACACAGCTAAAATTGCACCTTCTGTGTGAAAATACCTTCCCAGCCCCCTCCCAGGGAGTTTTAATCTCCCATGGGGGCTTGTGAGGTCAGATCCACACTTCTGGGCTTCCTCAGTCTTTCTCTGCTGTCCTTGTGGAAGAGCCTCCCTCTCCCTACACATACAACCTGTGTGAGCTTTGAGGCCCCAGCTGTCTTAATCACTCTGGACCCCCAAAGCCTGCACTGAACACAGTCTTCATGACTATTTGTCCCACGGATGGAGACAGAAAGTGATAAGTATCGGTGCGTGTGTCTATATGCTTGGGCGAATGTGGGGCAGGCAAGGGAGATTGACCTAAGCCCTCAGTTTCTTCATCTGTAGAATATGAGTGGTGATGACAAGACCTATGTCAGCGTCATAGTGAAGGCTGTGAAAACTAAATGAGTGAATACACATAAAGTACTTCAATCAGTGTGAGGAGCTGATACCTAATAAATATCCAGTAAAAAAATGTTTAATGTCATTATCTTAGAGGGACTAATGAGACCTTACTTCAGCCAACTTGTATTCTGTCACGTAATAGGAAGGGTACAAGCAGTGTTTAAAAAATTTAAGGCTCACTTACTGATGGTTTCAACATTTCTTTTTTAAGCCATTGTGTCCCCTCACCTTGCATTTTCCCTTCCTCCCATGATTAATATCCAAGTGGGCTTGGGTGGGTAAAAGTATAGCAAATAATAAATAATAACAAATAACAAATAAACTGTTTGTTTGGCCCAAACAATTGGAGGAGGGTGCAGGACTGATGAGCAAGGCTCAGTGGGACTTCCCCTCAGAGTCCCAGTTCTATGACCAAATGTGACTTTTGTATCAGGCAAATCTCTCCATCTCTTCCAGCCTCAATGGACTCATCTGTGAAGTGGGAATGAGAAAGCTAGAAAAACTTGTACAGTCTCTTTAATTCTAAAAGAAATAGTGTGACCTTAGTTCTAAATGTAAGTCCTCTTATGGAGTCAATCTCTTCTGGAAAAATAGCATAGTTTATTTTGCCAGTAGCCTTGGAAGTGAGCAAATTAGTAAAATAACAACAACAACTTTTTTAAAGGGAAAAGAATTCTAAAAACAAACTAAAAATCAACCTTTGACATGGAGAAGGCAGCATTTTTACATGATTTACAAAGCTATTCTTATTTTTATAATAAAGCATGTATTATACATCATATATTTTATGTATGTAAACATAAGTGAATGGTTATATGTGTCATATATATGTACGCATGATGGTTTTCATAATGGTCTCTCACTAATGTGCTATGTTTAGTTGCTCAGTCTTATCTGACTCTTTCCAACCCCATGCACTGTAGGCCACCAGGCTCCTCTGCCTAGTGGGGATTCTCCAGGCAAAAATATTGAAGTGGGTTGCTATGCCCTCCTCCAGGGGATCTTCCCAATCCAGGAAACAAACCCATGTCTCTTGCATTGCGGGTGAATTCTTTAGCAACTGAGCTACCAAGAAAGCCCAAGAATACTGGCATAGGTAGACTATCCCTTCTCCAGGGGATCTTCCAGCCCCAGGAATCAAACTGGGGTCTCCTGCATTGCGGTGGATTCTTCACCAGCTGAGCTACCAGATAAGCCCCTCTCACTGATACATCATTTTAAATAGCAACCATAACCTTGAATGTTGTAAAAACTCTATAGCCATAAGTAATACACTAGAAGAGCTAAGAGTATGCTTCCCTGAGGCCAGGACACTTCACCCTGGGAGGTCATTAACAGACAGCAGCCCCTTCCTTTATGATCAGGTTTTGAATTCTGAGTCTCTGGGGTCTCTGGCTGCCTGAGGTCTCTCTTCGGTCTTTTTACAGGTCAGATTTGGAGGCATCGGAGATCACCACCATGGAGGCAGGGTGGTGGGAGCTTCAAACCACCTTGCATTGTATCATGCCTCCTGTCAACAAGCTTGTTGTGTTTCCCATCCCATTTCTTATTAGTCTTCTCCAAATCTCCCTGAAGGAACAGGGGGGTGCCATTAACCCTAACCAGAGTTTATAGCTGGGTTGAGGAGAAGGAAGTGGCCATTGCTGCTGCCATCACCAGCTGCCAAGAATGAATTGTCCTGGGGACATTTCAGAGGTCAGAGTGCACAGTTGCCTCCTGGAAGCCACTCAGCTCCCCCACCAGTCTGGTTGTTCCAGGCAGAAATGGAGCTTGCTTTGCAGGATTGTATGTGTACTTCGGAAGCCAAATCAGATTTTGGGGTCACATTACTTTTTAATCATTTGAAAGAAAAAAGTTTTGGATTTTTTTGGTTCAATTTAAGCACATTATGATGCCCCAAAACCAGATAGACAGGCATGTCTTCTGAAATTTTCCATGTTTGAGGATATTTGACTTGGAAAGTTCTGAGCCAGCAAGGAATTGTTTTTTGGGAAGTCTCTCCCAGCTAGAAAGTAAGAAGAATCGTAGCTGCAAAACATTCATATATATTGGGCTTCCCTGGTGGCTCAGATAGTAAAGCATCTGCCTGCAATGTGGGAGATCTGGGTTTGATTCCTGGGTTGAGAAGATCTCCTGGAGAAGGAAATGGCAATCCACTCCAGCACTCTTGCCTGGAAAATCCCATGGATGGAGAAGCCTGACAGATTACAATCTATGGAGTTGCAAAGAGTCGGACACGACTGAGCAACTTCACTTCACTTCACTTCACTTCACTTCATCTATCTATCTATCTATCTATCTATCTATCTATCTATCTATCTGAGATGAAATTTACCATCTTAACCATCTGTACAGTTCAATGACATTCACACTGTTGTGCCAATTCACCACCATCCAGTGACATTCACCACCATCCAGTGACATTCACCACCACCCATCTCCAGATCTCTTTTCATTTTGCAAAACTGAAACTCTGTCCCTTAAATTCTAATTTCCATCACTCACCCCCAGCCCCTGACAACCACCATTGTACTTTCTGTCTCTATGAATTGCACTATTCTAGGTGCCTCATATGACTGGAATCATATAGTATTTATCCTTTTGTGACTGGCTTATTTCACTGAGCGTCGCATCTTCCGGAATCACCCGTCCTGTAGCCCGTGTCTGACTTTGCTTCCTTTTAAGACTGAATAATATTCCATTGTATAGATATACCATATTTTATCTACTTAGTCATCCACTGGTGGACATTGGGTTGCTTATCTTGAAATTTTAAATCAGACATTTCCTGACTAGCTCATTTCCTTTCAAATGGAAAGTTTTGTTCCAAATAGCACTTAATATATCAATCAGTGGTTATGGTACTTACCCTCTGTCCTGCTCTGTATATTATCACTTTTTATATATCATCTTTTTCTGTCTTCAAATGCACCGTATATTACCCATTACTTTATATATGATTGTTTGCAGGGTTTCTTTTATAAAGAAAGTGTATTGTGACCAAAGGCATTACTACAAAGCTAATGAAGGGAGATCTTCAGGATCCTTCACTCTGTCATAGGACATGGGAGTTTTGCAATTGTAGTTTTGCATTATTTTTCTTAATGAGGGTCCCCCAAATTTTACAATTTCAAATCCTTCAGAATCTGGACTTGCCAGTGTCTATATATCAGCAGGGAGCAGAGGTAGAAACCCAGATTGCCCCTTCCCAGGAATTTCTTAAGGTTTCCCTCTGAAAAGTGGGGAGAATATTTTCCATAAAGTCATTGGTTCTACTTCTCAAGACACACACCACTCACTACCCTAATTTATCTTTCCAAATCCTTCCCACTGTTATAGAACATTTCTGAAAACATATGTGCTCAGCAAAGAGGAAACAATAAAATTGAAACAACAACCTCAGTTGTGAAGAGCATCTGCTGTTAGATTTTAAATGTTGCTTCATTTTTTCCTAAAGTCATCCAACTCTTGATGACCTCCCAGCCTTGGCCAGTGGGGTGGGGGTTGCCTACTGCCCTTCCCTCTTTGCCCATCCTGCCCAGGCACACATCACGCTGGTGAGTCCACACATGTCTACCCTCAATCCAGAGACCTAAGGATAAATCATTTTTCTATGCAGAGATAAATCAGGTCCTGAGCAACAAAACCCAGGATGTTCCATGTGCATTTGTAATGTCCTTTCCTCCTTTTTAACACCCAGAACCTTCCTTCCACCCAGAACCACCTCTAGAACAATGGGAAATAAAAGCCCCTTCCCCTAGGCCCTCCTGGTCCCCTCCTAGCAGCTTGCTCTTCAGGTGATGACAGAGCACAGCTGCCAGGGGGATCAAGGGCTGAGTGGGCAGGGGAGAAAGAAGAACCCTCAAGGGATGGATGCTGAATTTTGTCAACAGAGCCTTATTATCACTGCCTTCAGAGAGAAGAGCTGCAAACAGTAAAAATCTATATTTTAATGAGTAAAACACAAGATTCTCTTGGGGAAGGTGGAGGTCTGTACACTGATGGTGCCTTGCATTGCTCTCTGCAACTTCTCTGAACTGCCCTAGTGATGCCAAGTCCTGGCATTTATTTTCAGAGTTGAGGTACTGTTACCCTAACATTAACTCCTGCAGATAATCCAAAAGCCATCTGGAGAAGGACCCTGTACTTCCTTATCTACAGAAGTTGAACAGAGATTGTCCTTTTTAGAAAAAATAATGTTCAACTATGTTTTATTACCTTGAAAAAAATTTAATACAAGACAGGTGGCCCAGTAGGCAAAGAATGTACCTACAGAGCAGGGAAGGCAGGAGATGTGGGTTCAGTCCCTGGGTTGGAAAGATTCCCCTGGAGGAGGATATGGAAACTCACTCTCATATTCTTGCCTGGAAAATCTCATGGACAGAGGAGCCAGGTGAGCTTCAGTCTATCCATAGAGTCACAAAGAGTTGGACACAACTGAAGTGACTGACCTACACACTCACACAGAGAAAAGGCATAAATCATAAGTACTCAGTGAAGTGTTCACAAGCTCAGTTCACAAGAGAGACCAAGACAGTGACAGGAATGTAGCCAAGAGAAAACTCGGATGCTCCCCCTCCACCCTCTCCCCACCCCTTGCTCCTCCAGCCCTAAGTACCCAGAACTGACCCTAACGTCTAACACCATGGAGTAGTTTTGCTTCTTCTTGAATTTTTTCTAAACTGAGCCATTCAGTGTGAACTCTCTCTTTGCTGATGTACGGTGCTCACATGTTGTTTGTGAGAGTTCTCTTATGTTTTGTGTGCAGCTGTAGATTTCCTGTTTTGTGGGTGTATAATATTCCATTGGGTGACTGTACCACGGTTTCTTTTTTCATGTTACCATTGATGGGAATATGAATCATTTCAAGTTCTGCTATAAGAACTTGTTTATCCATGTTTTTTGGGGACATAAAGAAGCATTGTGGGTGGGGGGATATTTCTAGGAATGAACTAACTGGATAGGAGGGTATCTCTAAGTTCAGCTTCATTAGAACTGCAAATCAATTAAACCAACTTGTTTTTAACGAGTTTTTGCCCAATAACATCAAGAGCTCTGACTAATGGAAATACAAGAGGAAGCACAAGATATAACCCCACCTTCAAGAATCACAATATTGTCAAAGGATCCATTCACGAAAGAGTGAAATGATACTACAACTTACATCGGACTGGGCATCAAATTGAAGTTATTGATACCAAGTGTCATAGATCACATAGGTCATAGACACTAAAGTCATAGGTAGAAGAGAACAACCAGGCCTCTTTCTTCCTGAAACAGTGAAGAAAGTGTCTGTACAGGGAAATGCAAACATAGGTTTGTTGAGTTCATCCCCTTTGTGACTTCCACTGGGTAAGCCCCTAAGGGCTTTTTGTTCTTTCTCTGTGACAGCTTTGCCTCTCTGTCTTTGATTCTCACCCTGCATATAGAAGGTCTTAGTACCATGGATTATGTGCCATAAAATGGAAAATAATAAATAATTACATAAAGACTTCTCTTTACAGAAATTTAAGCCTTTTTTTTTTGCCTAGGTAGTACAGGAGATTTCACACCATGGATTGATTTAATGTGGTCCTGGGCTGAGGGAACCTGGAAGAAATCAACCACAAATCCTTTTATGGACAAATGTTTTCATAGCGTAAGTGATAAACGCTGCAAGGACAATGAGCAACACAGTAAAAAATAACCAAGCACACAGGAAACAGGCATTAGAAACAAAAAATAACCAAAATAATAAATATAACAGGTACGTCTTTGATACTGGAATTATCAAAGACTATCAAATAATTATGTGCCCTGTATTTAAAGAAATAAAATGGGCTTGAAAATATCTGCAGGTAATAAGAATCTATAAAAAGTGACCAAGCAATCTGATTCTTGAAAAAGAACCAAGTAGAAATTTGGAAATAAAAATGCAATATCTAAAATGTAAAATCCCTTTGGTGACTTTGACAGCAGATTCACAAAACTAAGAAGAGAATGATTCAGTTCAGTTCAGTTGTTCAGTCGTGTCTGACTCTTTGCGACCCCATGAATCGCAGTACGCCAGCCTCCCTGTCCATCACCAACTCCCGGAGTTTACCCAAGCTCCTGTCCATCTAAGTGATGCCATCTAGCCATCTCATCCTTTGTCGTCCCCTTCTCCTCCTGCCCCCAATCCCTCCCAGCATCAGGGTCTTTTTTTTTTAAGTTTTTTATTTTTTATTTTTTTAATACTTTATTCTACTTTATAATAGTCAACACTTCGCATGAGGTGGCCGAAGTATTGGAGTTTTGGCTTCAGCATCATTCCTTCCAATGAATATTCAGGACTGATTTCCCTTAAGATTAACTGGTTTGATCTCCTTGCAGTCCAAGGGATTCTCAAGAGTCTTATCCAGCACCACAGTTCAAAAGTATCAATTCTTTGGCACTCAGCTTTCTTCACAGTCCAACTCTCACATCCATACATAACCACTAGAAAAACCATAGTCTTGACTAGATGGTCTTTTGTTGGCAAAGTAATGTCTCTGCTTTTTAATATGCTATCTAGGTTGGTCATAACTTTCCTTCCAAGGAGTAAGCATCTTTTAATTTCATAGCTACAATCACCATCTGCAGTGATTTTGGAGCCCCCCGAAATAAAGTCTGACACTGTTTCCCCATCTATTTGCCATGAAGTGATGGGACTGGATGCCATGATCTTAGTTTTCTGAATGTTGAGCTTTAAGCCAACTTTTTCACTCCTCTTTCGATGATGATTAGATTTTGTAGAATTCAAGATATCATAAGATGCACCATTATTTTATAAATACTAGGAGAAAAATGTTGCCAGTTTATAACACTAGGCTTTTTTCTCTTAGTGCTTTTAATTTACACTTACTAAAAGAGCTCTTTTAGATTTATATTATTTTAAAAACCTATATTGAAATATTACATTTGTGCAGGCATAATAAAAAGGAAAATATGATTGAAATAAGCTGTTAAAAAGGTTCCTAAAACTTCTTTGCAGCCAGAGTTTGATTCTTCCAGGTTTTTTTAACTCAATGTTTTGATGGTTTTTCACAAGCTGGAAATTAAACATTTCTTAGAAAGTACTCTATGATTGTTTCCAGTATCTTTTCCAAAGACCCTAAGGCTCATTCTGCATAAGTTTTGATTCTAGTGCTTTCATGACCTTATCAGAAATGATCAGCTTATAAAAAGTCTTCCACTGAAATTCAGTTGCACGAAGTGGGCTCAGATAACTTCCTTGAATTACCTTGTTTGCTGATTGGAACATCAGAGAGCTACACTGGTCAGTTCTGCAGCCAGGAACAGCAGCCCCATTCACACCCAGACAGGGGCAATGATTACAGACACATTCAACTGTATCACAGCCTTATTTCAGGATGTTCAGTTCAGTTGTTCAGTCGTGTCCGATGCTTTGCAACCCCATGGACTGCAGCACACCAGGCCTCCCTGTCTATCACCAACTCCCAGAGCTTGCTTAAACTCATCTCCATCAAGTCGGTGATGCCATCCAACTATCTCATCCTCTGTCATCCTCTTCTCCTTCTCCCTTCAATCTTTCCCAGCATCAGGGTCTTTTCCAATGAGTTGGTTCTTCAAATCAGGTGGCCAAAGACTTGGAGTTTCAGCTTCAGCATCAGTCCTTCCAATGAATATTCAGGACTGATTTCCTTTAGAATTCACTGGTTTGATCTCCTTGTAGTCCAAGGGAATCTCAAGAGTCTTCTCCAACACTGCAGTTCAAAAGCATCAATTTTTCAGCACTCAGCTTTCTTTATAGTCTAGCTCTCACATCCACACATAATTACTGGAAAAACCATAGCTTTGACTAGATGGACCTTTCTGCTTTTTAATATGCTGTCTAGGTTGGTCATAACTTTTCTTCCAAGGAGTAAGCGTCTTCTAATTTCATGGTTGCAATCACTATCTGCAGTGATTTTGGAGCCCCCAAAATAAAGTCTCTCACTGTTCCCATTGTTTCCTCATCTATTTCCCATGAAGTGATGGGACTGGATGCCACGATCTTAGTTTTCTGAATGTTGAGTTTTAAGCAAACCTTTTCACTTTGTTCTTTCACTTTCATCAAGAGGCTTTTTAGTTCTTTTTCATGTTCTGCCATAAAGGTGGTGTCATCTGCTTATCTGAGGTTTTTGATATTTCTCCTGGCAATCTTGATTCCAGGTTGTGCTTCATCCAGCCCAGCATTTTGCATGCTGTACTCTGTATATAAATTAAATAAGCAGGGTGAGAATATATAGCCTTGACATACTCCTTCCTTGATTTGGAACCAGTCTGTTGTTCTATGTCCAGTTCTAGCTGTTGCTTCTTGACCTGCATACAGATTTCTCAGGAAGCAGGACAGGTGGTCTGTTATTTTAATCTCTTGAAGAATTTTCCACAGTTTGTTGTCATCCAACAGTCAGAGGCTTTGGCATAGTCAATAAAGCAAAAGTAAATATTTTTCTGGAACACTCTTGCTTTTTCAGTGATCCAACAGATGTTGGCAATTTGATCTCTGGTTCCTCTGCCTTTTCTAAATCCAGCTTGAACCTCTGGAAGCTCACGGTTCATGTACTGTTGAAGCCTGGCTTGGAGAATTTTGAGCATTACTTTGCTAGTGTGTGAGATGAGTGCAGTTGTGCAGTAGTTTGAACATTCTTTGGTTTCAGGATGTTAAAAAAAAAATTGTGCTGCTCTTAATCAGATAAAATTCAGTAGGTATTTTATAGTAGGTATCTGCTCATTAAATTTTGGGATCTCCTTACTTCTCCTGAAGCCAGGTTGAGGGGCTTTGACACCCTTTTGTTTTATGGTCCTACCTCCCCAGACTCCCCTCCTTGGCTCCCCTATCTCTTCCAGACCTGAGCTGAGTCTCAGGTGCTCTGAGGCCTGATGTGGGAGAAACCCAGGCCTTCTGCTCTTCCTGGCTCTCCCTTCTCCCTCCTGCTCCTCTTTGCTGGCTCCTGGCCATCTGGGCTCCCAGCTCCTGCCACTGCCAGAATCATCCTCTTACTCCCTGAAGACAATGCTTACCTTCCATTTTCTCTGTTGACAGCCCCTCCTTGCTGAAGCCAGTACCTGCCTCTGATTCCAGTTCACCTGCCCATGCTGAAATAGGGCAGGGTCCAGCAGCCCCAGCAGAACAGGGTCAGGCCACCTTTAGGTGCTTCCTAGTTGAAGACCTTGTGAAGTTTCCTTGGCTCTTTGGTGCTGAAGACAGGAGTCAACACAAACATTTTATCAAGTGGTATTATGAACTGACTGTCTCTGGACAACAGACATTTCTTAAATGTTTGCTGTTAGTGAGAAGTTTTAAAACTAAGAAAGTATAATCTTTTGGACTTGGTGGGAGAGGGCAAGGGTGGGATGATTTGGGAGAATGGCATTGAAATATGTATAATATCATATATGAAATGAATCACCAGTCCAGGTTCGATGCATGATACTGGATGCTTGGGGCTGGTGCACTGAGATGACCCAGAGGGATGGTATGGGGAGGGAAAGGCAGGGGGGTTCAGGTATACATGTGTTCAGGGGGAACACATGTATACCTGTGGTGGGTTCATGTTGATGTACGGCAAAACCAATACAATATTATAAAGTAATTGACCTCCAATTAAAATAAGTAAATTTATATTAAAAAAGCTAAGAAGGTAGAAAAGTTGAGAAGTTTTCTTTTATCATTCAAATTCTGCTTAGATTTAGCAGCGCACCAAGATTACCTCAGACCTCCCTGCCATCCTACTCATCATGGAGTGGATGTGGCAAATCCATCTTGTACTCTGTATATTATTAACATGGTATAGAATTGCAGAGAGGAGCAGATCCTGTAGGTGAATCAGAGAAGGATAGATTTGAGGTTTTTAATGGCTTCCAGAATCACTGGGAGAGCTCAGGAAAAAGACCAGAGGCCAAGAAGGATCCCCAAAGCTACATTGCAGTACCAGCTGCCAAAATTGCTGCAGTGGTGGCTCCCCTTTACCCAGGAGGCCTCCCTAGAGGAGCAGCACAGGTTGCCCCCAGGAAATCAGAAAGCCATGAGCCCTCTGCTGCCCTTAGAATTAGGATCTCATGGCTACAGTTTTACATCTTGAAGATCCTCATCTGTCAGTTGCCTGCCTCACTCAGCTCAGCTCTGCAGACAGATCTTCTAGGAGGGAATGTGATTGACAGAACCAAATCACACCTGAGTTTAGGCCAGGGGATTGTCTGTTTCAGGCTCTGGCCAAAGGCATCTCCAGGGGACCCTTGGGAGAAACAGAGTATCAGTCCAGGGCACCCAGCACCATCAGGGAGCATTGCAGAAGATCCGCACTCCCACCCCTGCAAGGACCTCAAGGAATGTGGTTTTGCCTTCACGATGACTGCCAGAGCAGGGTCTGTGAAACAGGACTGAGGATACCTGCCTCCCCACCTTCTTCTCTGCTTCAGATCATTCCTGTTTAACAGCCTTTCCTGGTCTTGCATTGGTTTCAGGTTTGGGTTGGTCTTTGTTTTAGCGGAACCAATTGATCTATTTTGTCAAAAACATATGTACATGTTTTGCCTGCATACGGCTATCTTTCCCCTTTTCCTTCAGGAAAAATGTATCAGAGTAGAGGCTGTGGAACTAATCCAGAGGAAATAGCAGGATGGGGTGGCCATCCTGGCAGAGCTTTCTAGTTGACTCATGGGAATTAGGAATAAATGATCAAACGTAAACACTGGAGCAGGGCCAATAGGCTCTCTAACCACAGTCAGTGTGTGAAGAAAGAGGCTGAGAAAAGCCTAGCTCTGGGCATCTTGCTGCTGTTCCTGATAGCTTACCACAGTGATCATTCAGAGTGTAGTGGCTCCTGAGAAACAGTTGTTTCTTGCATGCTTTCCTAACGGCCTCCTCTGAGAGCTTCCTGCAAGGCACAAGTTTCCTCCACCAGGCAGGCCTTAAGCCCATTTGCCATGTTGCCAAAGGGTCCCAAACCCTCACCTCTGGCTGGGACCAATGGGACAGGACATACTAGCATCCAGAGCCTAGTCTAGCTGCCTTTAGCTTCCAAATGCTTAACAGTAAAATCTTCAACTGACCTCACAGGACAAGCTCAAAGACAGCTGATAGATAGATAATAGATAGATGATATATATGATGTTATGCTAAGTTGCTTCATATGTGTCCATGTCCAACTCTTTGCGACCCATGGACTGCAGCTGGCTAGGCTTCTCTATCCATGGGATTTGCCAGGCAAGTATACTGGAGTGGGTAGCCATTCCTTCTCCAGGGAATCTTCCTGGAGATAGATATGATAGAGATCAATGATAAATGATAGATATAGACGATATAACATGGCAGAGAGGAAGATGATAGATGATGGATAAATAGATAATAAACAGATGATAGATGTTTAGTTGGAGAAGGAAATGGCAACCCACTCCAGTTTTCTTGCCTAGAGAATCCCATGGACAGAGGAGCCTGGTGGGCTGCTGTCTATGGGGTCGCATAGAGTCGGACACGACTAAAGCAACTTAGCAGCAGCAGCAGCAGCAGCAGCAGATGTTTAGTTAGATGGCTAAAGAGATAGATGAGGGAGGAAAGATAAATAATAGATGATACATAATAGATATGATATAGATAATAAGTGATAGATATAGATAATCTCTCCTTGAGGAGATATCTCCTCAAGGAGGATGATATCTCCACTCTAATATTCTTGCCTGGAAAATCCCATGGACAGAGGAGCCTGGCAGGCTACAGTCTATGGTGTCAACTTAGCATAGATGATATAAACATGATAGAAATGATACAGAGATAAATGATAGATGATGGATAGATAGATAACAAACAGATGATAGATAGATGGATGGATGGATAGAAATGTACAGAGATAGAAATGTACAGCTACCACTGCACCTGGCTCTCTGGGAGCTGAACAATCCCATACATGCTCACTTTCAGGCCTCTCCTTTCCTTCTCTGACTCAGAAGCTGCTGGAGGCATTAGGGACCCCTCAGGATTCTTGACCATTTTCTCCCACTGCTGGTGCCCTCTGGGCCCCGCCTCTGAGTATTCTCAAAGCTGAAGAACCCATGAGGCATCTTAAGACACAACATTCTCTTTCTAGGCTTGCCCCTCAGGGAATCCTCTGTCCCATGCAAAAGTGAGGAGAAGGTTTTTTCCCAGCTCTGTCACAGTTCCTCATCAGAGCCTCGATACAAGGTGGCATCATCCCAAAGTCTTGCAAATACCTTCCTGAAAACAACCCACTTCGCCCTGTGTCTCCTATTCCCAAGGCTCTGACCGCACCTCTGGGGCTCTTGTAAGCTCTCAGCCAGGGCCACTGGGCCCCATGCTGGCTTGGAGACTGTACCTCTAGTCAGGAAGAGCTAGTGACCCACACTTCACATAAAACTTCACAATTCATGTTTTAAGCCCACATCCAAAACTTGCAAAAGAACCAGCACCATGGGTACTGGGCCTGCCTCATGTCCTTCAAGGAGTAACTCTCAACAGCAACTGTTCAGGGGTTTTTTTGGAGGGAAAAGGTGGGGAGAACTGCATCCTGCACAAAGTTTCACGCCCAGGTATACCAGCCCACCACTGAATTTCAAAGAAGATGTGTGTTGCCTTGATGCCTCACATTTATGTCAAAGAGGAAAAGAAACATATATTCAAGCACTAAAATGATCTTCAAAGTCAAAACAGCCCCCTCTCCAATGCCAGGATTCATCTCTCTGCTTGATTCAGATCCCACATATGCTCTTTGTGGCCCAGTTATACACTGGATAGAACTGTAGTTTGCAGTGACAAGCAAGCAATCCTTTTATTCTAATTTGCTTCTCACCAAGAAGGAAGACTCTTATTATTTCGGGAACCTGGAGAACACTCTCTCCTGGGGCCTTGTTGCTTGACCAAGATCTCACACATCTGATGTCAAAACAGACGGGTTGCCAGAATGAGGCGAATCTCCACCACACACACACAGCCTGAACCCCGTCAGACACAGGAGAGCTTCTAGGGAACAGAGCCCTCGAGGCCTTGGTCTTTGGAAAGGACCCCCCAAGAACTCCCCAGAGAATTTTCATGGCACCACAGAGTAATGATGATAGCGTCTCTTTCAAATCACATGTCTGGTTGCTTTTCACAAGAGCTCGTGAGGTCAGAGTGGTGGCCATGTGCTACAGTTGTTTGGAAAGCAGAGAGAAGACGAGCTTTCTCAGGGTTTGTTGCCAGCTGCTTAGGTCCAGATTTCTCCACCTGCCCCCTGGGCAGAAGCTGAAAAAGTCATCCTGTGACATATCCAAGAATCTTGTTGCTTGTTTTCATTCCCGTGTTTTCCAAATCTTCTACGAGTGTGACTTTCTTCTTTTCACTCCTGAGTCTGCACATGTTTTGGGTCATGTGTGAGTCAGGAGGCTGCTGGCAGATCCCAGACTAGTCACCCCACAGGGACAGATAGCACATGCTGACTTCCTGCCCACGCAGTCCTTAAACCTGTTAGGTGTCCTCCTCTGAGCCCTCTGCTGGGCTCCAGTGGTGACCATTTGGGAGCTGCTGTCCTACCTTTAGGAGCTGGCCCACTCAGGCTCATTCACTTGCGGGAACAGATCCACCGGACTCTGGGCCTTTGCACTTGTCTCCCTGCCCTCCTCCACCTGTATAGAGCCTCCCAGGTCCCCACAGGCTCCCCTGATGGGCATCACAGCAGGCCTCCCCGCGGCCCCACTCCTACCCACACCCCAGCTCCCTGACCTCACTCTGAGCTGACCGCCCAATATCCTCCACTGTCCCTCTCCTGGGCTGCTGCGGTCTGTTTCCGCCTTGCCCCCCAGACTGCGATCTCCAAATGGGAAGAGATCTGAGTCTGTTTTCTTCACTGCTGCTGTATCCTTAGCCACCAGAGCATACCACTCAATGAAGATCCATTTTTGCAGAGCAAAAACTCCATTGTGTCTTCTACATTTCCCTTTAGTCTTCTATTACTTATTTTTCCTGTTTTCACATAAGCATCAACTGCTTTTTGAATCAGCAAAAGACAAATCAATAAGCTTGTCTTTGATAACCTCATTGGGCAGAGCCCCCCCGTGCTCTGTGGTCAGAGTTCTTCACCATGTTTAGGTTAAGAGTCCCTTGAGCATGTGATTAAAACCTGTACATGAAAAGATTTGCCCAGTTCAACAACTGGATAGTGATGAAAATGGAACTTTTCAGTAATTTATTCTCACTAATTTTAATTTTTTAGAAATATCAAACTCTTCTGGATTCTACTAGTGTTAACTGCTTATAATGTGAAGGACAGGGAAGTCTAGCATGCTGCAGTCCACGGGGTCACAAAGAGTCAGATCCAACTGAGGGACTGAGCAATGACAATTTATGAATATGCTCACAGTATGGACATGGAAGCTTAATAAAAATTAATAGACTAATAAAATTTAAAAAAATAAAAATAAAAGCTATGCATGTTCTCTCCAGGAAAGAAAAAAAAATGTGTTTATGCCCACACACACATTTTCTAGCAACTTCAAGGAGGCCCAGACCCCACCTCCCCTTGTGTCATGCGCCTCCCAGAGACATACTTCAGGATTGTTAAGATGTCAGTGACACGATGTCTTCATCTTTGTGCTGATCCCTGCCTCTGTGCCCACCATTGCCTTACTTTCTCATGGGGCACTGCCCACCTGATCTTGCTGGATGAAGTGATGAAGGTCTGCTCTGTCCCCACCCACTCCCGAAGTGGGAAGGTTAGGGCTGGGCCTGAAAAACATCTGAAAGAAGCTTCCAGGCTGCCTGTTACCTTGGTCCAGCATGGCCTTCTTGACCAGCCTGCTTGTTCATCTTTGTGGGGCTCCTGTGAAGTCATGTGTGTCCTTAAAGTAACATTCTCCATCGTAAGAGTGGAGGGGACCTGAAGGACGCTTGGATCCTCTCAACAAGAAAGTCTAAATAGCACAATCTAAATAGAAAGTCTAACAGCACAGATCCCAGGGCAGAGGTCTGCTGTCCAGCAGAGGAGAGTTTCCTCCACAGGGGAGAGGGTCCCGTCAGTAAAAGTGCCACAAGGGCTGATCCATCACACTCACGCCCACTTCTCTCAGCCGCGAGGAGGGGCTGTCTGCATGCTTTGTGTCCCTGCAGTTTTTACATCCTGAAACTGATGAGAAATTGAAATTCCCACATGAAAGGAGCCAAGAAAAATGAAAAACCAAAACACAGAAATAAAAAACAAAACTAGCAATTTGTCTTTCTTCAGCTTGATACCAGTGGGAATTGCTCCCCTCTTTCCCAGATCCTACAAATTAATACTCATGTCCTGACGGTATCTCTCATCCACACCCTAGACTCCACCAGCTTCCCCTGCTACCCTCTTTGCTCTCCTGGTGTGTCCACAGAGCTCACAGCTCCACATGTAACTCTAACCTCATGTTACCCCCAGGACTGCCCAGCACTGGCAGCAATGCTGTGAGAGACACATTTAGTTTTTAATCATCATTAGATGCCAGCCTGGCCTCAGTAACATCCACAGACTCTCCTGGAAACCCTGGAGGTGCCTTAGCTCCAGCTCCCAGCCCCCACCCACCCCTACCCCCTGTCTCACTTTTACTCACTCTCTGTTTACAGAGGAAAAATCATGACCTTTTTTTTTTTTTCTTTAAGCATTTGGCTCCTTTTAACCAGAAAAGTTGTCTTGCACTCAGCGCTGGAGAAACAGCACTGTAGCCATACGCCTTCTCACTGGCCACAAGCTGGAACCTCTTCGGCTGTGCCCAGTGGCCTCAGGAGCTGGGCTAGAAAGGGGTGGGCAGGAGGGGCTGGAAATTAGGGATCCTGCCTTTCCTCTTAGTGACTGTGTGACTGAGAGAGGCATCTTGGGTTCTCTGGGCCTCCGTTTCTGTCATCAGGAAGGTAATGAGGGTGAGCAGTGAGGCTTGGGTACACGGGGGCCATGGCCCTGTGGGCTGCTGAGGCAGAGGCAGGCTTCATGCTTGGCCATGGACCTGACACTCAAGGGCTCAGTGTCTTCAGATGGACAGAATTCCCCTCAAGACCCCGTAGGGCTGTGGGGTGCATTTGAGTTATACTGGATATTTACTTACACCATGATGGTGACTTGGAAGAAATTGTGCTTTCTCATGCGGAGACACAGGTCCTTTGCAAGCCTGTGTAATTAATTCACTGAGAAGCGGATGCCTCAATGCCAGCACTTCCTCCATCACAGTGCATCTCTGTGACTGTGGACATGTCATCTGACTTCTCAGGGCTCAGCTGAGCCCACTGACAACAGGAACAGTCAGGGAGGCCAGTCTGACTAGACAAAAGCCAAGGAACTCTTAGAAGCTGCCTGCATTTTTTAGAAAAGCTGAACTAAAGCTATCTCAACAGTCAAGGAAGGGAGGCAGGCTTGTGCGGGAGTCAGGAAGTCTCCTGGAAAAAAAGCCCTAAAGGATAGAGCTTGTTCAAGAGTCCTAGAGCTTGCGAGGTGACCCAGTCACCTCTTCAGACACCCGTGTGCTTCCCCGACAGGACAGCAGAGGTGAGTCAGTGAGGTCCACAGCTGTGAAGCCAGAATCACAGTCTCCACAGACTGGGGGTTGCCAGGGGTGGGGGTGGGAGTTGGAAAATGGATGAATTTGGGGGACCTTGATAAAATTTTTAAAATAAAATGTATTTTATTTAAAATTGAATAAAATTAAAAGTGAAAAAAAAAACCCAGAATGAGACACACCTTGGGGGCTGGGGTCCCTCAACATGTCAGGGACCCTCACCAGGGGGGCAGATGCCACCGGCAGCAGGACACAGTTTTGACCTGCACTTGTCAGGTTCTTTAAGGACATCAGGGCTGGACCTGGTGTGGAACCAGCCAGTCAAAAGTCTGTAGAAGCAGCTGAACCAAAAGGAGTCCATCTGCTGAGATGACTTCTTCAAGGAGGGAAGATGGTGTCTCAGTGTTACAGTGATCTCCCTCTGGTTCCTCTGCCCTGGGAGCCTCCCTAAATTTGGACACTTGCACAGTTTCCTGCACCAGCCTCTACAGCATGAAATGCAGGCATAAAAGGAAGGCTGAGTCTTGGGGTCCAGGACAGACCAGGAATTAGGCCAATTGGATCCCTTCTGCAACAAGGCAGGCAGTAAATAAATACACATAGGAAGACCCTGGAGATGCCACAGACTCAGTTCCAGACCACTGCAATAAAGAAATTTTGCAATAAAGTGAGTCACACAGTGTTGGGTTTCTCAGCACATATCAACGTTATGTTTGCATTATATTGTAGTCTATTAATTGTTCAATAACATTATGTTCAAAACACAACCTTATGTAAAAAATAATTTATTGCTGTAAAATGCTAATCATCATCTGAGCCTTCAGTGAGTTGTAATCTTTTTGTTGGTGGAGCATTTTGCCTCGTTGTTGATGCCTACTGATAAATCACGGTGGTGGATGGCTGTGGCAATTTCTCTAAGTGAGATAACGCTTTTAAACATGTCTTCTCTGGGGTATGCAGTACTATTTGATAGCATTTGATCCACAGGAAAACTACTCTCAAAAGTGGAACCAGTCCTCTCACACCCTGCTAAGTTTACATCATATTCTAAAACCTTTGTTGTCATTTCAATGATCTTGACAGCATCTTTGCCAGTAGATTCCATCTCAAGAAACTTTTTCTTTGGCTCACCCAGAAGAAGCAACTACTCATCCACTCATGTTTAGCCTGAGATTGTAGCAATTTCGTCACCTCTTCAGGCTTCACTTCTAATTTGAGTTCTTTTGTTATTTCTACCACAGCTCCAGTTTACTTTCTCCACTTAGGTCTTGAACCCCTCAGAGCCTCCATTAAGGTTGGAATCAATATCTTCCATAATCCTATTAATGCTGATATTTTATAATTTTTTAATTGAAGTATGGTTGATTTACAATGCTGTAGTTTCAGGTATCAGTTCAGTTCAGTTCAGTTCAGTTCAGTTGCTCAGTCGTGTCTGACTCTTTGCGACCCCATGAATTGCAGCATGCCAGGCCTTCCTGTCCATCACCAACTTCTGGAGTTTACTCAAACTCAAGTCCATCGAGTTGGTGATGCCGTCCAGCCATCTCATCCTCTGTCATCCCCTTTTCCTCCTGCCCCTAATCCCTCCCAGCATCACAGTCTTTCCCAGTGAGTCAACTCTTTGCATGAGGTGGCCAAAGTATTGGAGTTTCAGCTTTAGCATCATTCCTTCCAGTGAATACCCAGGGTTGATCTCCTTGCAGTCCAAGGGACTCTCAAGAGT
>SJYC01127051.1:0-18480 GCA_006408675.1 Madoqua kirkii
TCTAGGGCCATCGCCAATAGGACACCTGATTCAATTCCCTGGAATGAGTGAAGAAACCACATTTGCAGAAGACAGGCTTCGAAAGAAATCTCTGTCAAATGAAACCAGAAGATGCCTAACATTTTGGGGAGAATACAAGTGCTAAGTGCAATATCTGTGGCCCCCAACATAGCGAGAAAAATGTACATAGGACTATGGAGGCTGCTTTCATATTTGATTATCACCAAAATTAGAGTATTCCCAATTACTGCCATAAGGTACATGACACAGAATGGAATCCCGATCCAGCATTGCACTGACTCCAGGCCAGGAATCCCGATGAGTGTTAATACAGAGGGCATGAAGACTGAGCCATTGGATCCGAGCATGGCGATTTGGTCAGTAGAATCAAGTAGGGATATTGCTGTTTCATCTCCTATTCCCTGTTAAGTCTCAAAAATCAAAAATAAGGATAAATTATTTAAGTAAAGTGTACTTTAGTTTGATTAGGAAGATATCATTTTATCGGTCCCAATGGCTTCTCTCTAATTTTCTCTCTCTTTTCCTATTGTCTTTCAATGATCAATTATGAAATTCTATGTTTCTGCCTGGCTTTATCATTTTCAATGAGAAAAATTAAGTGGACTGGATAACTTCTTTCTAGTCCTTGATTAATGTAACAAATAAATTCCCTTTAGCTTGTGTTTGCTAATCACCCTCAGTGCTGTCTTTATGACCCACCAATTCAAATTGAGGGAACAATTCATTTAATTCGGAGTAAAAAATTTCAAGAACTAAACTGTACCTAAATTAGACTTGAAGGATCTATACCAGTGGTAAATAATTCTGCTTGATTATAATTAGAAAACAAGTTTAATGAGAATATGTTTCATTTTGAAACTCACTTTTTTTTTCTAGGTTAGTCTCTTCATGATTGGATCCCTCTACAGTAGACTCAAACTGCTTTAAATCTATTTGTTCAAATTTTCAGTATTTTCCCAAAGACAAGCTCAACATCTTTACCTTCCATTTCTTAAACTCTGATAAGATAAATCCATTATTTTTATTTTATTTTTGATTGTTAAAAAACTTTTTATTTTGTATTGAGATATAGCCAGTTAAGAAACAATGTTGTCATATTCTCAGGTGAACAGTGAAAGGACTCAGCCATGCATATACATGTATCCATTCTCCCCCAAACTCCCCTCCCATCCAGGCTGCCACATAACATTGAACAGAATTCCATCCACAAAACATTGAACAGAGTTCCATGTGCTATACAGTAAGCCTTTGTTTGTTATCAATTATAAAATAATAGTCTGTACGCCATGTTCCTAGACTCCCTAACTGTCCCTTTCCTCTTCCTTTTCCGAGCAACCTAATCTCATTCTCAAAGTCTATGAGTCTGTTTCTGTTTTGTACATAAATTTATTTGTATATATATATTTTTTTAGATAATAGGTGTTACCCTTTATCCTTAGCTGAAGGATAGCTTGAAGGAAAATCTCATGTTCTTGTCCTCTCTATCATCCTTCAAGTTACCCTTTATCCTTAGCTTGAAGATCTCCCTTTTAGATCTTTTCTCACTATGTCCTGTTGTGTGCACATCACTTGTATTCAATTTCAAGTACCAACCTATACCTCCTATGCTTCCCTTTCATTATCAATAAACATTAAGCCTGAATATTTATTTATTTATAAATAATATCTATTTTAATAATAATAAATATTTTAATAATATTTATTTATTTTTCTTAACTATTTGCAGTAACATACAACTGTCTATGAAATTCAATATTTCCTTTACTTAATGCCTCGGGCATCTTATAGCCACTAAAAATACAATTTCTATACAGGTAAACTTTTTTCTTTTATATAGCTGTTTTACATAGGAGCAGATTCATCTCTTAGTCTCTGCCCTTCAGTGATTACTACACCCATAACACTGTATGTTTCCAGGGCCTCCTATGAGTGGCTTTGCCTTATCATTTTCCAAAGTCTTCAGGGTTTTTCTTGCCTGCTAATGAAAGTTGCTCAGTCATATCTGACTCTTTGTGATCCCATGGACCATACAGCCCATGGAATTTTCCAGGCCAGAATACTGGAGTAGATAGCCATTCCCTTCTCCATGGGATCTTCCCAACCCAGGGATCAAATCCAGGTCTGCATCATTGCAGGAGGATTATTTACCAGCTGAGCTACAAGGAAAGCCCAAGAATACTGGAGTGGGTAGTCCATCCCTTCTCCAGCAGATCTTCCTGCCAATTCCTTAATATTTCTTCCTGAATGGCATATAATATGTTTATATGTGTGTGCCTTTAACCCCAGTAAAAGTAAAATATGAATTTTCTAATTATAAATATTTCCTTTGATTAATTGTACAGGTCATTTTTGGAACCTTAAGACAACTTATAAAACATAAAGACAAGGAGAAATCCTAAAACAACAGATTTGGAACAAAAGAAAGCTCACATTCTTGTCTTTTCTGTTATCCTTCAAATTTCCCCCTGATAGATTATCTTTGAGACAAAAAATGATATCTATGACCTATCTCAGGTCAATTATAAGAGGATTTATTGCTTGCTTGCTTTCTTTTACTTTTTTTTCTTAAAATTTATTCATCTGCTGTCAAGGTTTTCCTTTTGAAGACCTACGTTCAGGATCTCTCCATTGAGCAAATACACAATATATCAGAATAGATGCTTTGCAAATTAGAATGTAACACTGCTACACTCATTTGAGAAGTTTATTTCCTAGTGATTTTATTCAATACGTGTTAATTAAACATCCACTATGATCCAAGTATTATTTGCAGAAAATAGGAAACAAAGATCACCTTATTTACTGTAAGCATATGAAGTAAATATACTGTGCAGAGTGCTTGGAAGTCAAAAAGTAATGTCCAAAAAGTGATGACCATTTATTGAATATGTTTTGTTTGTTCTGTTTTTAAGGTTTTAAACTTTTATTTTACTTTATTTTCCTTGGATTAAGATACTGGCATCATTTTGTTGTTGCTTTTAAGTCGCCAAGTAATGTCTGAATGTTGGAGTGGGCTGCCATTTCCTTCCCCAAGGGTTCTTCCTGATCAAGGGATCAAACCCACATCTCCTGCATGAGCAGGTGGATTCTTTATCACTGAGCCACCAGAGAAGCCATTGATACCATTACCTTATTTTTTAGTGAAAACTGTGACTTTTTCTATTACAAATAATACTTTGATCTAAATTCTATGGACTATTGACCCAGAAAAAACAAAAAGATAGTTTGTGTCCTCCAAGATTTTACAGATCTAATTTAGTAAATATTTTGAGATAGACATCAGAGTGTAACTAAATCATGATGGGATGGATTTTTAATGAAAATACCTAAATATTTCAATCAGTTTTTTCTTCCTCAGAATCTGAAAGAAAATATCTCCATTTTAACTTCTTAATTCACCACAAAACACATACAATATAGTATATGTTTATCAGATGCTACATGTCTGACATAGAGCCCCACTTGCAATATCATTCCTCTACATATACTCCAACAATCTCTGTGATTTTTCACAAAAAAATGTGTGCGTTCTCTTTATCTGGAATGTTAATTTGAGAGATTTAACTTGGTCATATAAGGAATATTTGTTCAATAGAATTTGAAGACCATGGAAATCAAAGCTCTACAGAAGTAAATATTGTGAATAATTAAAGAAAGTTGAGCGACAAGAGAAGACTGCAGTAAAAAAAAACAAGCAGATATATAAAACAGACAAGAGTGTCTTCTGTCTGAAAGATTATATCTCTTATGAAGAAAGTAGTAAAATAGCTTCCTTTACAGGTGATAGTTTTACATTTCTAATGTGAAATGAAATTCATATCATATACAAAAGACAAAAAAAAATTAAACATGAAATCATACCCTCTGTCCTTTTGCCTCCCTTCTTCCCTACTATGCATTGTTTATATGAAGTATGCATTGACCAAACTGCCCTCATCTGCAGACATACCTTCTCCACTATAAAGAGCAATACTCTCCTGGAACCAGTAAGACAATTCCTTAAAACTCTGATCTTCTAAGAGAGTAACCCATCCTTTGTACTTGCAAATCTGGATCATGTAAACTGTCAAAAATACATCTTTTAAGGTACAGTTGTCTGTCTCAAAAAAATTTATATAATTGTGCTTTGAGTTCTAATAGGGGGAACAGTTCTGAGAGCTTATTATGATGCTATTCCTGAGTTATAATCCTCAACTTAGCTCAAATAACATTTTCTATTTCTTGTTGTTGTTCAATCTCTCATCCATGTCTGACTCTTTGTAACCACATGGACTTCAGTACTCCAGGCTTCCCTGTCCTTCACTGTCTCCTGGAGTTTGCTCAAACTCACGTCCATTGAGTAAGTGATGCCATCCAATCATCTCACCCTCTGTCATCCCCTTCTCCTCCTGCCTTCAATCTTTCCCAGCATCAGGGTATTTTCCAGTGGGTCAGTTCTTCACATTAGGAGGCCAAAGTATTGGAACTTCAGCTTCAGCATTAGTCCTTCCAATGAATATTCAGGATTGATTTCCTTAGGATGGACTGGTTTGATCTCCTTGCAGTCCAAGGGACTCTCAAGAGTCTTCAACACCAGACTTCAAAAGCTTCAATTCTTTGGCTCTCAGTCTTCTTTATAGTCTAACTTTCACATACATATGTGACTACTGGAAAAACTATAGCTTGAATTATATGGATCTTTGTCAACAAAGCAATGTCTTTGCTTTTTACTATGCTGTAGCCCTTTCTATTTCTTAGATTAATTTTTTTCATTGACATTAACTTCATGAGTCCCAATATCCTTCTATAGCAAGAAGAATATTCTTCTATTCTTCCTTGGTTATTAAATATTGTTTTTACTGCTGCTGCTGCTGCTGCTAAGTCGCTTCAGTCGTCTGATTCTGTGTGACCCCATGAACAGCAGCCCACCAGGCTTCGCTGTCCCTGGGATTCTCCAGGCAAGAACACTGGAGTGGGTTGCCATTTCCTTCTCCAATGCATGAAAGTGAAAAGTGCAAGTGAAGTCGCTCAGTCATGTCCGACTTTGCGCCCCCATGGACCGCAGCCCACCAGGTTCCTCTGTCCATGGGACTTTCCAGGCAAGAGTACTGGAATGGGTTGCCATTGCCTTCTCCTGTTTTCTTACGTGGCAGAAGAAAAAAAAAAAAAAGACAGCCTTTAATGATTAATAATTAACGGTTATGTGCTTTTAATCAGATTGGGAGAATAAATTGCCTAGGAAGTGGAATCATAATCAGATAAAAGAGACGTGGAGGGCACTCAAAGACAAAATAGTTTGTACAAAAACCACAGAAGATTGTGAGCTATGGCAGGGCTGTATATAAATAAATATGTTTCATATATATTTCATAAGCAGAAATGATGGATAATAAAAAACAAATAATACAAAAAGTGAAGTTAATGTTTTAAGCCAAATGATTTAACATTTTAGGATTTAAGATCATCTTTTTTGGAAAGTAAAAATAAATCATCTTCTAGCAGCTGGATGAATGGCTTAAAAGACATGTCAGCTCAGTGTGATGAGACTTGGATGGAAGACTAAGTCAGAAAGATATTTGTGATAGTCCATACATTATATTATGAGGAGATGTGGTCTAGCAAAAGAATAAAAAGAATGTAAAATCTGTTGGACTCATTGTCTTTATGTAACAGAAACTGGAAGGATGAGGCTAAGAGTGTTCCTGGCTTGAGAATTATAGCAATGAATGACAAAAGACAAGCTGTAAGGAACTTTCTGTGTATAGATGTGCTTGTTTAGAAAGAGAAGAAAGAGATCTTAAACACTGAAATTTATAAACCAAAATAAATATACTTTGGTCATTTTTATAGCATAAAACTTGAATTATTAGTGTTACATACAGGTCCAATTATGATTCAAGCTGAATTTCTGGATCTAAAAGATTTAAGGAATTCAGCGCTCTAAGTCCACACTCTCTACAATCTCAGGAATTTTTCCTCAATGAACTCTGTGACATTCACCCGCTGAGCTCTATCTCAAGTCCTCCAGTGAGAGAGGACTCTCTTTGTTTTCTCAGATAGCTTGCCACATTTCAGGTCAGCTCTGAATGTCAAACAGATCTTCTAGACAACATCCTTAAATGGGCTCCTTCTAAATTCCTTATTAGATTCCCAGGTCTGCAATCCAATTATGCACATTGCTATGAGTTAAGTCCAATTATGATTCAAGCTGAATTTCTGGATCTAAAAGATTTAAGGAATTCAGCGCTCTAAGTCCACACTCTCTACAATCTCAGGAATTTTTCCTCAATGAACTCTGTGACATTCACCCGCTGAGCTCTATCTCAAGTCCTCCAGTGAGAGAGGACTCTCTTTGTTTTCTCAGATAGCTTGCCACATTTCAGGTCAGCTCTGAATGTCAAACAGATCTTCTAGACAACATCCTTAAATGGGCTCCTTCTAAATTCCTTATTAGATTCCCAGGTCTGCAATCCAATTATGCACATTAGCTATGAGTTATGGCAGTGAATTGCACAGGATCTGAAGTCAGTCAACAGAGTTTAAATCCAACACAGACAGTTATGAAACTTTATATGGTCTCAATTTCATTACTAAAGACATATTTGTGGATATAAATATATTACATGTGATTGTGAGTATTATATGACATAATCCATATAAATATTTGGAAGGAAACATAGGATGTATTGATCTGTCAATAAATGCCAGTTTTTAATAAATGAACTTTTACCTTTTTCTCACAAATCACTTGAGATATTAGAAGAGCATTTTATCCTAAAGAGGATTTCTATTGAAGTACTTGAAGGGTATCTTTTCTTCCTGTATCTTTTCTAGTCTAAACATGTATAATTTACTGACCTCTTAACAAATAAGCTTTCCATTCATCTATCAGCATGGATATTATCCTCTAAAGGTCCTTCATTTTGTCAACCTCACTTTACAGTTTGTCACCAAACATAGCTTAATTGATTCTGAAGTGCTGTGAAAAGCACAGGACACATCTTCCTAGCATTTGATCACTTAATTACTGTAAGATTATATATTTTTTATTCTGGAATTATATGATCAAGTTGTGTGTGTGTGTGCGTGTGTGTGTGTGTGTGTATATAATGAAATCAAGCCTCCAGTTTCCCACACTCAGTGCAGAATTTCAAACCCAAAGACTTACCAGGAATCCTCTGTGGTGATACAGGTTGAAACCATAAAGCAGAAAATGCTCTGACGTTCCAGATAGTGAAGGATGAATGTTTTGTACTATAGCATGCACCTGGGGGATTGGTTTTTACCAGCCCCTGGTGAGCTTTCAGGTCCACTGGAGACAGAATGAGAAAGGCACACTGTTGTTCAGAACATACAAGATTTTTTCTCTAATGGTTTTTCATCTAAAAAAATTTCTCAAACTTTGGTTTCACCTTGGGACTGGGAAATAAAATAAGCCTCCTTTTAAAAATTCCTAAGAGAAGATAGTGCCCCAAGACCACACACAAAAAATCAATGATGCTTATTTAAAAAATAATGAAATAATAAAAGTAGACAATAATATCTTGAGATATTCAGATTGATCAGCATGGACATGCTGGCAGAGAAGTGAAAATATCTATTTTTATAGTTTAATTCTAGTTGGGGTACCAATATTTCTTATTTAGGCACATGGTTGCAGCTGACTGGGAATGCTCACCTCAGGGCCTCAGTTACCAGCCAGTTTCTGACCTTCTGGGCAAAATCTGGCAACACAAATCTTTTCTGATTGCAAACCATCTTTCTCCAAATTGTCCCAGTTATGTTCAGAGTGGTCATGAAAAAATAGTATACATTTTCAAAAATTTTAGTGTCCTTCTAAAATTGATATCAATTTCCCAACCTGAAACTATTATTTATGCCACATATTATATTTACTTGGTTTAATCAAGGTTTATGATTCACAATAGGGATTTTAAACTTTAGCACCAATAGGAGGAAGGAAAATATTTCAATTTTCTGAGAAGTACAAGAGACAAGTTATCAACCCTGGATTACCTAAAGGCCTTAATTAAAATCACACTGGTTTTGCCCTATGTCATTGGGTCAGGCATTATTTAGAAGCTTGATTCCTTTGAATTAAGAGACTCACTGACCACATCCTCTTATTAAACAGCCATAAAATCATCATCATCTTAGAAAAAGCAATGGTATAGGATTGAAGGCAGATATACAGATAAGCCAGCTCAGCCTGGATCGGGGTATGTGCATGTCTTCACATCTGGGCACCCAGTGATTCACATCAGCAGACTGAAATCAGCACAGCTGAGTATCTGCACCAGAAAAATAAAACCCAAAGCCGGTGCATATAATCAAGTAAAAAGAAATAAGCTTAAGTGAAATGTGAAAAATAAAAACAAGCTTGGACATCCCTTGTGGAATTTTCTGAGTGAAAATAGATGTCATTAACAGGCAGAGAGAGAGTGATCATAGAAAAGCTTATTTGGAGAGAGATCTGTTTCCTCGGTGCCAGAGTAGACTCAGGTATCTCATGCATTAGAATATCATTCAAATATGAAGATAAATGAAACTCTTATTTATGCTACAACCCACATGAACCTTGAGAACATTATTCTAAGCGAAAGCAGCCAGAAATAAAATGTCAAGTATTGTTTCATTTCACTTATATGAGATGTCCAGAGAAGTAAAATCACAGACACAGAAAGTCAATTAATGTGTGCCATGAAATGGGGGGCAGGAGAATGGGGAGTGGCTGCTAGAGGGGGATGGAATATCTTTATTGGGATGATGAAAATGTTCAGGAATTTGATAATAGTGATGAATGTCCGATTTTTTGGACATATCAAAAACCAGAATTGTATACTCTTAAAAGATTGTGCTACATGATATGTAAATTATATCTCAGTAATTTTTTTAAATGATTCATTATAATATACAGAAACCATATTAAAAAGATTATTAGATATATATATTTTCTGAATGCTCCATTTATTATGATTTATTCATAATTAAATGTGTTGTGTCTGTGTAGGTCATGAATATACAAACAAATTAGAGTGATCTATATTATACACAGCATGAGTGCTACTAAGAGGGATAGAGAAAAAAAGGAAAATGGCTAAACTCCTTAAAGGAAATGCCTAACTAGAATCTAAAAGCAGGAAAGCAGTCAAGCAGGGGGGAAAAAAATACACATTTGCATATGTAATATTAGGAATAAGATATAGAATCAACAAATTTTGTACTTTATGTTGAAAAGACAATAGTGTTTATATGAAAATGCCAGGTGACTCAGCAGTAAAGAATCCTCTTACAATGCAGGAGACACACAGGAAATGCATATTCAGCTTCTGGGTCAGGATTCCCCTGGAGAAGGGAATGGCAACCCATTCCAGTATTCCTGCCTGGGAAATCTCATGGACAGAGGAGCTTGATGGGCTAGAGTCCATGGTGTCATAAAGAGTTGGACATGACTTAGTGACTAAGCAACAAAATCTCAAGCAAATGGAAGATGAAAAAGAAACCATTTTATTTTTCATAAGATTGAGAGTGGGAAAGTGAAGTGTTTGTTGCTCAGTCCTTCTGTGACCCCATGGACTATAGCCCACCAGGTTGCTTTGTCTATGGGATTTTCCAGGCATGAATACTGGAGTAGGTTGCCCTTTCCTTCTGCAGACAAATAGTCTAACTGTCCAAAATCCTATTCAGTATCAACACAGTACATTTAATTTTCATATCTCTTTAGACTTCTTTAACCTACAGGAATTCCTCAGACTTTCTTTTATCATTTGTTTTCATTTCTAAGGATTATTTTCTTACTATTTTAAAGCTTTATGTTGAAGTCTAACAATGTACACAATCATTTGTTTTCAAGCTTAATTAATTTTTCACAATATAAGCATAAATATATAACAATGCATTTGAGTAATATAACACTATTTTCACCTATAAACCCCTTCCTGAATTTTTCATTGCATCATAATTTCTACAAGAAAAGGATTGTATTGTTTTATGTTTCTATTCTCATTAACCAAATAAAGCCTACAATCCTTCTGGCAGATAATTGTCATGGGCAAATAGAATCTGGAAACCAGCTTACATGCTGGCAAATTAAAAATAACAACAGTAAAAAATAACAATTACAAAATTCTGGAATCATAAATAACATGGATTTTTGTTGTTTTGTTTTGAAAGATTGTTACTATTACACAAAAGGAAAAGCCTGAAAGTATTATTTATGGTAAATTTTATAAACAGAACATTTTTACCCTGTGGATACAGATCTGCTTGGTCTTTGCACCATAAACAAGTGGATTGACAAATGGAAGGACCAACAGATAAGTGCTAGGAAAGAGGATGTGAATATAAGGAGGGATGTGAGAACCAAATCTATGTGCAAAGAATGAGAAGAAACCAAGGAGGCAGAACTGGAGAAAGACACAGATGTGAGCGATGCAAGTATTGAATGCTTTCAACCTGGCCTCCTTTTGGGGATATCAAAAAACTGTGATAAATATATGCATATAGGACATTGTAATTAATGTGAGTTCAAACACTGCAATGTTGAAAGCCACAAAAATGCCATAGATTTTGTTGACCCTGATATTTTCTGCAGCCAGTTTCACAATGGCCATATGCTCACAGTAGGAGTGGGAGATGACTCCAGATGAAACTGGAACTTTATCAGTACTAAGGATGGAGTTACAAGAATGGCAGTCCTGAGTGTTACTGCAGCTGCTATTTGGGTGACTGGAAGGGGGCTAAGATGGCAGCACGTCTGAGTGGATAACAGATGACTACATAGTGGTCGAGGGCCATGGCCAGCAAGATGCCTGATTCTATGCCCTGAAATGTGTGAAGAGCCACATTTGAAGCAGGCAACAATCAAAATATATTTCTGGTACGTGAAACCAGAAGATACCAAGCATTTGGGCACAATACTTAGTACAGTATCTGTGACTCCTAGCATGCCTGGGAAAATATATCTGGGCTCATGGAGGCTGAGATCTCATTTGATGATGATCAGAAGCAAGGCATTTCGATCATAGCAGTGAGATGCAGAACACAGAATGGAATTCCAATCCAACACTGCACAGACACTAGACCTGGGATCCCTATTAGTGTCAACACAGAAGGCATGAAGACTATGCTGTTGGAAATAGGCATGTCCTTGGGTCTCCTAACACAAACAAAAAATATTTCTCTGTCAGTGCTACTCCCTCTGCTAGTTTCTGTTTTCATCCAAAGTTATTGTACTGAGCATGTATAATTTTGGTAGAGCTCAGAACACATCATCCACCTCATTCATATGTAGAAGGTAAAAGAAAGATCCATAAAGACACATCATTTTTTTAAGGAAAGGCATCCACAGGACCTAAAAATATGATGTGCAACTGTGTTAAATAGGGCCAGCTAAATTCCTAAGTAAGAGAATCAACTGCTGACTTGTCTGTTATTTCATTTCAGAACTGTGGACCAAAAAAATATACTTGTTTATTTTACTTGGCAATTATATTTTAGTCAGAGGTTGATGATTCTATCCATATTTCACATTCCAGTTACTGCTTCAGTATTCTGTTCAGTTGTCTCTGAGTCAAAAACAGTTGGTCTGGACTAGTTAGAGTTTGACCATTACATTAATGCAGAATGCTCTCTAAGAAAGAGAGTAAATATACAAACATTTTGTTACTTAAAAGCAAACTATTTTTGTATATGTTACCTAGATACAACAGACGGAGACACAGTCTACTCTACAGAAAAGTCCTCTTACACTCCTTCTTGAAATCCTTTCTAGTAAGTTTATGCACATGTAAACGTCTTAGACCTAGTTCTAAAGAACGATACAAAAATGAAACTTTGTACATATTATAGTATTTTCTTTACTTAACGGTCAGGTCCAAACTACGTACTATGTCCTACGAACCCCGAACACGTACCCTACTGGGTCTCCCTACCATACCCCTCCCTCCATCCTCCCCCAAGTCCTACCCCTCGTACACATGACCCATGGCGGATTCATGTTGATGTATGGCAAAACCAATACAATATTGTAAAGTAAATAATAATAATAAATATAAATTCAATTAAAAAACTGTGGTAAGTTTTGGCTATGTTTCTTAATAGTGGAAATACTTAAATTTCTGTGGTTAAAATAAGTAAAATAAATTCTATAATACACATAACAAGGTAATTAGAGTGGAGGGACCTTCAGGAAGCAAGAGAAGAGCAGACAAATGTAGAGGTAAGGAGGGACTCATTCTTTATAACTAAAGGATATAGGAATATCTGTTGTGTGTGTGCTAGTCATTCAGTCATGTCCGACTCTTTGGAACCCCATGGACTGTAGCCCACTAAGCTCCTCTGTCCATGGGATTCTCCAGGCAAGAATACTTGAGTGGTTTGCCATTCCCTTCTCCAGGGGATCTTCCTGATCCAGGAATTGAATCCAGGTCTCTCACATTAGAGGCAGATCCTTGATGTCCCAGTCACCAGGGAAGACAAGGAACATCGGTAAATGGGTAAATTAATCAGAATATAGACTTTGTTCTTGCATTTAAACGTGTTAGAGCTATCATTACCATGAGACATGATTAATTTAGGCTCATTAATTCTTAATGAGAAATAGATAATCTGGAACTTGGGGCATATTTGTGGGCTCAATGAGTGGTTTGCATTCCCTTCTCCAGGGGATCTTCCTGATCCAGGAATTGAATCCAGGTCTCTCACATTAGAGGCAGATCCTTGATGTCCCAGTCACCAGGGAAGACAAGGAACATCGGTAAATGGGTAAATTAATCAGAATATAGACTTTGTTCTTGCATTTAAACGTGTTAGAGCTATCATTACCATGAGACATGATTAATTTAGGCTCATTAATTCTTAATGAGAAATAGATAATCTGGAACTTGGGGCATATTTGTGGGCTCAGGCATAAGAAATTGATAGAAAATGAAGGCTTGGAGGGACATGTTCCTTAAAAGAAATCAAATATAGAACTATAAATGGAAGACAGAGAGCTGATCAGGGGATTACAGAAATGTTTAAGAAGATAAATTTAAAGTAAGCAAAGAAATTTAATCATACTCAATTCACTGATAATTGAATTTTTTCTGAAAGCTTTTGATCTTACGTGTTATATGAAAGTTATCTGATCAAAATCATTACTCATTAACCATTATATATTTTGAATCAAAAAAAATTCTCAAACCATATATTAGAGAAATATTAATAAAGCTGTTAAAATAAGGTTAGGTTATTTCATTCTCTCATAGACTTTTGAGTAAAATAGGTTTATGTCAGTAAACTCATGAACAGCTAGCACTATACTGAATGTCAACAAATAGGGCAGCAATGCAGGAAGCAGCTGTGGTTCGTGGTGCTTAACCTCAAGTGAAAGAAACAAGTCAGCCAGAATCACTTTAATGCAGGAAGTCTGCATCAGTTGCCGTGTATTTTAGGATAAATTGGTCACTAAACGACCTGTAGGTTAGCACCCCAGTGACTCATTTTATGGTCAGTTCATACATCATTGACTCTAACAGTAGTAAAGTTTTTCTGTCTCAAAGATAATCAGGGGTAGAATAGGAATCCTTTAAGGACTATCAGGGTGTCTGACTTTTTCAAGAGGAAGGAGCAACATTTGAGCATGGTCTGACAAGAACAGACAGTGGGATGGCAGGTGCGAAGTACCTAAGGAGTACAGGTTTGATAGGATGAAGTGATTATAGGGGGTAACGAAAAATTACTGAGGTAACCTTGGGAATAGTGAGGCTGACTTGTCAAAATTTGGAAACTGGTTCGGCTCTTACCAGATATCTGAAGAGCACTGTCACTTCTTCTTATCAACCTAACTCAACTCTTATCAAACACAAACTCTTCTTAATATTTTTGTATTATATATTCTGCAATGCTTTCTATCTGGACCATCTATAACAGCAGCTGGCCAATGCCAAAATCCCACATCCATTTGGTGCTGGAACTATCTGCAATGGGTGGACATCTCAGGGATAGCTTTTCATGCTTTTCTCTTATATCTGTAATACAGACTTTCTTCATCTTTTATATATTTGTCTGAGATCATGTTTTTGTGTTCATTCTCCAATAAAACCAAGGTCTGTATAATTTGGAGGCATAGCATCAATTTATTCAATTTGAATTAAGAAGAAAGCTGCTAGCTATCAATTTTAATACTATTAATGAATGTGTGGAGAAAGACAATTTATAGCCCTTAAGTGAGGGATTTGTTAGCCAGCAGTCACACCACAGGAGACCAGCAGGTTTTAGTTATGTCATCTTGGGTTCACCCATACCTATTATCCCTGAAATGATTACCACAACTTGCAGACATTTCCTTACTCTTCTCTTTCCTAAAAAGCTAAATAAGAGACAATTATATACACCAGTTTTCTTTGTATAAACTGAGTTCCTTTTCTACTGTTTTCATCAACCAAAAAATGTCTAAAGTCTAATTAAATGTAGACATGCTCCTTTGCCAATGAATTCAGTTTTTAAATGTTTTCAATTAAATGTAATCAAAATAAATGTTTTTAATTTCTCTTAAATAAATATTTTAAATATTTGACTCTTCCCTTTCAATGAGGGAATTCTGGAAAGAAAAAATCTGAATCTATAATGTTCTTTTATTACATGTATTCGTGCATGCTAACAGTCGTATCCTACTTTTTGAGATATTATGGACTGTAGCCTACTAGTCCCCTCTGTACATGAAGTTCTACAGGCAAGAATACAGGAGTGGGTTGCAATGCCCTCCTCCAGGAGATCTTACGGACCCAAGGAATAAACTCCCATCTCTTGTATTGGAAAAGGAAATGGCAACCCATTCCAGTGTTGTTGCCTGGAGAATCCCAGGGATGGAGGAGACTGGTGGGCTGCCATTTTTGGGGTCGCACATAGTTGGCCACGACTGACGCAGATCAGAAGCAGCAGCAGCAGCAGCAGCAGCTCCTGCATTGTAGATGGATACTTTACTGCTGAACCAACAGAGAAGCCCAATCAATCTCTCTCTGTTTCTAAATCCATCAATAAGTCTATCTATCCATCTACATCCTATTGGTTCTGCTACTCTGGAGAATCTTCACTAATCCAGTGGTTTAAAAAAACTCAGTTGGAAATTAAAAGTTATGGTAAGGTTCTGATAAATAGCTATAACTCTTTTTTATGAGTTGATGTGCTCAGTTGCTAAGTCATGTCCGATCGTTTGCGACCCCAAGGACTGTAACCCACCAATCTTAGACTCTGTCCATGGGATTTATCTGGCAAGAATACTGGAATGGGTTCATAACTCCCAGAAGAATAGAATATTGGATCAGAGATAGTAATATTTTCATTTGTGTGCAAGGCTGATACACATGATGCCAAATTTATACTTTATTTGTAATGGGCACAATTTTTAATTCAAAAAGTCTTAAAGAGTATATTAATAAAGGTAACAGCCTTTGTCATAAGTGATATTAACACAGTTATAAGATATAAGGTCCATATGAAAAGTGTTTTGTATCATATAATTGTTATATAATAATTTTTGTTACTGGAAAAATAATTAAGATGTCAGTTCCTTTAAATTTAACCTGTAACAATCCTAACACATATTTTGCCAATAATTCAGAAACTGATTCTATATTGTGTAAGGAAACTCAAGGTGATGGATCCAAAGTAATCTTTAAAAATGTATAAGTTTTTAGTATTACAATATCTTCAATTAGTGCTCAATATAAAACCATAATAATCAAGCAGTTTGGGATCATAATGGATATAAGATTAGATTAGTGATTAAGAATGGAACTCTTGGAAGAAAACCTACATTTATATGATCAGGTGATATTCTACAAAGTTGATTAAAAAAGGCAAACATAAATTAAGCAGTAGAAAATGAATGTCTTTCTCTGTGGTGGTGAGAACAGTATTGTTATGTATTTATCTAAACCTTTATCATTTGTCATTTTATGATCATTTGTCATTTATCTAAACCTTTATCACTTATCATTTTTAATGACTGAAGGGTATAGGAACATGGGTAAATGTGTTACTTGATTGGAACAGAGACTTGTTTCTTCTTTATTCACAGCTACCGTTACCATAAGATCTGGCTAATTTAGTCTCATCAGTTCTTAATGAAATAGACCATCTGGAATACTTGCATCATTTTTTTTGTGAACCCAGACATAAGAAATTAACAGTGAAGGGGTGAAAGAGTGAAGGGGTGAAAGAGTGAAGAGGTGAAAGAGTGAAGAGGTGAACATGTTCCTTAAAAGGAGTTAAACATAAAATTAGAAACGGAAGGCAGAGGGCTGACATTGGGACACCAGAAGTAACTCAGCAGAGGCTACAGAGAAACTGAGGAAATTTTCATTATTTCTCAATTCCCTGAGAACTAATTTTTCCGAGAACCTGGGTTCATGCCTTATGTTAATGTTCTTTTCTAATTGAAAGCATCAGTTGTTAAATATGTAATTAGAATCAGGAAATTCTCAAAGCAATACAGTAGAGACATGTTCAAAGCTCTGTAAATATAAACTTAGGAATCTCTCAGAGATTCTCCTCTAAAGTTTCTGTAAATCAATAATCTCATGATAAAATAATCTTATATTGAAAGTCAACAGATAGTGTGCTAATGCAGGAAGAAGTTGTGACTCATGATGCTAAATCTCAAGTAAAAAAATGAAGAGATAATTTTAATGCAGAATCCCTGTATTTGTTTTCATATTTAGAATAGACTAGTCATTAAAGTAAGCTATTGAATACCCATAGGTTTTCTCCCCAATGACTAATTTTATGATCAAGCTTTACATTCCTGACTCTAATAATAGTCAACTTTTCTTTCTTAGATAATCAGACAAAAAGGATAATCAGAATTAGAAAAGGAGTCCTTTGAGAACAAACACTGTGTCTGACTTTTTCAAGAGGAAGGAGCAACATTTGAGCATGATCAGACAAGAAGAGAGAAGGTATCAGGTGGGAAGTACATGAGTGATTAAAAATTGATGATATGGGGTGATTATTATTTTAAAAGCTGGTAATGAAAAGTTATGGAGATAAACTTGAGAATAGTGAGACTCACTTGACAATTGTTGAGAGCTGGTTCTGCTGTTACCAGACGCCTGAAGCATGCAGTCGGCTTCATATCACTATCACCTATGGTTTAGAATTCTTAATTCTTCTTATTATTTTCCATTATGAGTCCTGAAATGCCCCTTGTTTCTATCTGCACCTTCTGTAACAGCACCCAGTCAGTGTCAGGAACTCTAAATCATATGGTGCTGGGCCATCTGCAATGGATCCATATCAGTGAAATAAATCTTTCATGCTTTTCTGTTGTCTGTTCATTACAGACGTTCTTCATCTTTTATAAATCTATGTGAGATCATGCTTTTGTGTTCATTCTCTAACAAAACTCAAAATAAGATCTGTATTATTCTGGAACATAGTCTCAATTTATTCAGCTTAAATAGAAGAAAGTTGCCAGCCACCAATTTTAATGTTTCTTAAAGGTTCGTCTAGTCAAGGCTATGGTTTTTCCTGTGGTCATGTATGGATGTGAGAGTTGGACTGTGAAGAAGGCTGAGCACCGAAGAACATATGCTTTTGAACTATAGTGTTGGAGAAGACTCTTGAGAGTGCCTTGGACTGCAAGGAGATCCAGCCAGTCCATTGTGAAGGAGATCAGCCCTGGGATTTCTTTGGAAGGCATGATGCTAAAGCTGAAACTCAATACTTTGGCTACCTCATGTGAAGAGTTGACTCATTGGAAAAGACTGTGATGCTGGGAAGGATTAGGGGCAGGAGGAGAGGGGGACGACCGAGGATGAGATGGCTGGATGGCATCACGAACTCGATGGACGTGAGTCTGAGTGAACTCCGAGAAATGGTGATGGACAGAGAAGCCTGGCGTGCTGCGATTCATGGCGTCACAAAGAGTCGGACACGACTGAGCGACTGAACTTAACTGATACAAAAGCAGAAAATATGCATATATAAATGATGCCACATGTTACCTTTTACACTTAACTTTTGTTATAAGACAATAACCTCTCTTAACTGACTGGTTGTCATTCAAGACTGAATGATTTATGTGGGTATTCTCTGTAGTTTGTGGAAAGTCAAAATCATCTAGGGGGAAAAACATAAAACATAAAAACATACAGGCCCTGCCTGAGGGGACTATATCAGCTTGTTTCTTCTCTATGTACCTCCTGTTGATAAGGAGCAGGTCTACTGCTAAATTGGAGAAGGAAATGGCAACCCACTCCAGTATTCTGGCCTGGAAACCTCTATGGACTGGGGAGTCTGGTGGACTGCAGCGCATGGGGTGGTGAAGAGTCAGAGGTGGCTGAGGACTACTAAATAATTCAGGTGAACAAATCCCCTATCTCTGCCATGCTTCCATGGGGATGGTCTTGATCCCTGTCTCCTGTACAATATCACAAACTTCATTCCATAGTTCATCAGGTACTCTATCTATCAGATCTAGGCCCTTAAATCTAT
>SJYC01127052.1:0-24240 GCA_006408675.1 Madoqua kirkii
CAACCAGTACATTCTAAAGGAGATCAGTCCTAGGTGTTCTTTGGAAGGAATGATGCTGAAGCTGAAATTCCAGTACTTTGGCCACCTCATGCGATGAGTTGACTTATTGGGAAAGACTCTGATGCTGGGAGGGATTGGAGGCAGGAGGAGAAGGGGACGACAGAGGATGAGATGGATGGATGGCATTACTGACTCAATGGATGTTAGTTTGAGTGAACGGGAGTTGATAACGGACAGGGAGGCCTGGCGTGCTGTGATTTATGGGGCCACAAAGAGTTGGACAGGACTGAATGACAACTGAAACTGAAGCAGAGGGGCTTCCCTGTTATCTCAGCTGGTAAAGATTCTTCCTTCAATGCAGGAGACCCCAGTTTGATTCTTGTGTAGGGAAGTTTCCCTGGAGAAGGGAAAGGCTACTCACTCCAGTATTCTGGCCTTGAGAATTCCATGGACTGTATAGCCCATGGGGTTGCAAAGAGTCAAACACAGCTGAGTGACCTTCACTCATTGCGGATTGCAAGACAGCAGTGACTATCAAACCACAATAGTCCCTTTTGCATTCTCGTCAGTCCTATGTATATCACAATATTATAATACAAGCTAAGAAGAGGCAAACCTACCTCCTCCTTGTTTCTTTCCTTTATGTAGATCTTTATAAGCTGACAGAGAAAACCAGGATAAAAACCACCTTCTGAAAGGCAGCCTGAATTTCTGGGATGAATACCTTGCCAAAGTAATAAGCCAGCACATTTATCGGTAGGTAGCCCAGGAGCTATGTGGAAAAGATGAGAAGCAAAGGCATGGTTAGTGCAAGTGTCCAGGTTAGATTCAGAGTTTTTCAGTCTCATCCCAAGCTGTGCTTCTAGGATATAAGCACAAAGATGGTTGAAGTGTAGATGTTACTACTTATGTAAAGCCACCCATACCAGCCTGACTTTATATTTAAAAATGTTACTCTCTTTCTGCCTTAATCCAGAATTTGTTATCATTTTTATCCTTTTGGATTATTTTGAGAAGTGATACAACATTTTTTCCTTTGAAAGGAACAGGTAAGGGGAAAATACTAGATAACAACTTTTAAAGTGAATAGGGAAAGGTTTTTTTTTTTTCTTTTTTGCACACTCAAAATAAAAAGTATAATTTAAAAAAAGAGAAGACATTGCAGAGAACTAACAGGAGAACAATATTGAATAAGAGAAAATGATAGTTGTGAGCAAAGAGGTAAAAAGAAACTAAATGATCCTGAAGAGTCAGTCCCTAATACTGTAATCAGAATATCTCTTTTCCATTCTAAACTGTGTTGTGCCATTTTTTCCTCTCACCATGAGAAGAATCTGGCCAAAAAATAGAAGAACACTGAGGGTTCCATAAACTTCTCCTGAAGTACTCAGAATCTACATGCAACTTATCACAGTGCAACTCACTCAGCACAGCAAAGGTGCCCTTGAGGTCACTGTGAAGTTTTATGCTCTCACATAAGGAGTCTAGCATCTTCTTGCCATGGGCCTTAACCTTAGCATTTCCCATAATAGCATCAGCAAAGGACAAGTCCCCAAAGGACTCAAAGAGCTTCTGAGTCCAGGAGTAGACAATCAGCAGCCTAAGGGGTGAAAATAGCACAAGGTCAGAGGGAATCACCACCCCCTAGAATCTCAAGGGATGGCTCTGTCCCTGCACTCCCAGCTGCCCTGCGCTCTCCTTAAACCTACCTTGTAAACTGAATACAAGGTAGGTTTAAACCCTGCCTAGGGTTTCAACACCAGCTTCATCCACCCTCATCTTACTCCACAAGAACATGAAAGAAAACTTCTCCTTAAAAGTCAGTTTAACCATAATGTCTGTTTGTATGGTTGCAAGTTGTGTCAGAAACAAGTATAAGCAGCAGGGACCTGCTCTTTCATTGAGCCCTGCCCAGCTTCCTGCCCTCCTTACTTCTGAAAGCAGATTAATCCAGGGCATAACACAAGTTCATTAGTTTGGGGGAAAGTAAGATGCAGTCTTGTTCCTCAGTTCCCTTCATCTGTGATTGGCTGATCCAGTGTGTCTAGACTCAGAAACTCTGCTCTCCCTCTTTTTATCTCCCAACTTGATTTCCTTCATCAGTTGCTTCTAAAAATTTATTCCCAGTCTTATTTATGTGTCAATATTTTAATATGACATTGTACCATGTGTCTCTTACAGTTTAAATATATGAATTACAGTTTAAACTTATGAATTACAGAATTACTTACAGAAAGTAAGACCTAGAAAGCAGAAATTTTATCAAGCTGTTTCTAGAGGGAGCTACACTTTGTTTCTAGAGATATTTGTAAGAGGTTGGAATGAATAACTATTTTGTCGTAGATTTAACTTGCTTTCTTTCTCCTTGTATAAATACTTTGGGTCACAAAATTCTATTTTTCCCCATGATTTCTTTGAAATAAATGTCCATTAAGTAAGTGAAAAAGAAGAAATAGTGTCTTTCTACCAACTACTGAAATAGATTTAATGAACATGGATTTTGTAGGGAAAAATTAAATGAGAAATAAAGAAAAATATAGCTATGATATGACTATAGAGAGAATGCAGAAGAATTACAAACAAGATTTATCTTATTCAACCTGATAAAGTCTGACAGCATTTCTGGGAAAACAAAAAGTGCAGAACTTTCCATAGCTGTATCCTCAGGAAAAAAGTGGAATTGGACCCAGAAATGAAGTTTCAAAGTTAATGTCACTGTCCTCAATTCAAAATACTACAATTATGTACAAATACATTCCAGTATAGCTGGAAGGAAAAGAGGGAGGAAGGATGGAAGAAGGGAAGAAGGGCCTAAGAGAAGATAAAATAATGGAATGAAAGGGAAGGAGAAGGGAAATGAACATAAAGAAGAGACTGATAATTTCAAAATATTGCAAGGCTGTAAATAAACAAAAATTTTTATACTTTGCTAGTGATAAAGTGTGGCAGTTTCACAGTTCTGGAGCTGCAGCAGCATGTCACTGGAGTGACTGTGAGGAGATACCCCACATCCAAGGGCAAAGGAGAGGCCCCAGCAAGACTGTAGGAGGGGTGAAATCACATTTAGAATCAACCCAATACCTGTCAGAGACGCTCAGAGGACTCAAACATACCTTGTGTGCACCAGAACCCAGAGACCCCACAGAGACTGAGACAGAACTGTGTCTGAGCATCTCCTGTGGAGGTACAGGTTAGCAACAGGCTGCTACAGGGGCAGGGGCTCTGGGAACTATAGACCCGGGTATAGCATAGTCCCCTTGGAGGAGGTCGCCATTAACCCCACCATAGAGCCACCAGAACTTACACAGGACTGGGGAAAGACTCTTGGAGGGCCCACACAAAAACCTTGCGTGCACCAGGACCCAGGAGAAAGAAGCAGTAACCCCACAAGAGACTGCCCCAGACTTGCCCATAAGAGTCCAGGACTCTCTGATGGAGGGGTGAATCAGTGGTGGCCTGCTGCAGGGTTGGGGGCACTGAGTGTAGCAGTGTGTGCAGGGGACATTTTGAAGGAGGTCGACATTATCTTCACTACCTCCACCATAGTTTCACCTCAGGTCAAATAACAGGAAGGGCACACTGCCCCGGCCCAAAACAGAAAATTGGATTAAAGGTTTACTGAACATGACCCTGCCCATTAGAACAAGACTCAGTTTTCCCCTCAGTCCCTCAAATCAGGAAGCTTCCATAAACCTCTTGTCCTTCTCCATCAAAGGACAGACAGACTGAAAACCACAATCATAGAAAAATAACCAATCTGATCACATGGACCACATCTTTGCCTAACTCAATGAAGCTATGAGTGATGCCAGCCCTGGGATTTCTTTGGAGGGAATGATGCTAAAGTGAAATTCCAGTACTTTGGCCACCTCATGCAAAGAGCTGACTCCTGGAAAAGACTTTGATGCTGAGAGGGATAGGGGGCAGGAAGAGAAGGGGACAACAGAGGATGACATGGCTGGATGGCATCACTGACTCGATGGACGTAAGTCTGAGTGAACTCCAGGAATTGGTGATGGACAGGGAGGCCTGGCGTGCTGCGATTCATGGGGTCGCAAAGAGTCAGACACGACTGAGTGACTGAACTGGACTGAACTGAAGTAGAAGGCATGTTCCAAGATGGACGGATCATGCTGGAGAGTTCCTCTGTGGAGTGGAGTTCCACAAAAAGTGGTCCACTGGAGAAGGGAATGGCAAACCACTTCAGTATTCTTGCCTTGAGAGCCATATGAATAGCATGAAAAGGCAAAAAGGTATAGTACTGAAAGATGAACTTTCCAGGTTAGTAGGTGCCCAATATGCTACTGGAGATCAGTGGAGAAATAACTCCAGAAAGAATGAAGAGAGGGAGACAAAGCAAAAACAATGCCCAGTTGTGGATGTGACTGGTGATGGAACTTAAGTTCGATGCTGTAAAGAGCAATATTGCATAGGAACCTGGAATGTTAGGTCCTTGAGTCAGGGGCAAATTGGAAGTGGTCAAACAAGAGATGACAAGAGTAAATACAGATATTTTAGGAATCAGTAAACTAAAATGGACTGGGAAGGGTTAATTTAACTCAGATAACGATTATATCTACCACTGTGGGCAAGAATCTCTTAGAAGAAATGGAGTAGCCATCATAGTCTAAAGAGACAAAAGAGTCTAAAATGCAGTAATTGTGTGCAATCTCAAAAATGACAGAATGATCTTTGTTCGTTTCCAAGGCAAAGCATTCAATACCACAGGAATCCAAGTATATGCCCCACCAGTAAGGCTGAAGAAGCTGAAGTAGAATGGTTCTATGAAGACCTACAAGACCTTCTGGAACTAACACCCAAAAAAGATGTCCTTTTCATTATAGGGGACTGGCATGCTAAAGTAGGAAGTCAAGAAACACCTGGAGTAACAGGCAAATTAGGCTTTGGAGTACAGAATGAAGCAGGGCAAAGGCTAATAGAGTTCTTCCAAGAGAATGCACTGGTCATAGCAAACACCCTCTTCCATCAACATTAAGAGAAGACTCTACACACGAACATTGCCAGATGTTCAATACCAAAATCAAATTGATTATACTTTTTGAAGTCAAACATGGGAAGCCCTAGACAGTCAGTAAAAAGAAGATGGGCAGTTGACTATGGCACAGATTATGAACTCCTTATTGGCAAATTCAGACTTAAATTGAACAAAGCAGGAAAAACCACTAGACCATTCAGGTATGACCTACATTAAATCCCTTACGATTATACAGTGGAAGGGAGAAATAGATTCAAGGGATTAGATCTGAGAGACAGAGTAGCTGAAGAACTATGGACAGAGCTTTGTGACATTGTACAGAAGGCAGTAATCAAGATCATTTCCAAGAAAAAGAAATGCAAAAAGGCAAAATGATTGTCTGATCAGGCTTTACAAATAGCTGGAAAAGAAGAGAAGTGAAAAGCAAAGGAGAAAAGGAAAGATATACCCATTTGAATGTAGAGTTCCAAAGAATAGCAAGAAAAGATAAGAAAGCCCTCCTCAGTGGTCAATGCAAAGAAATAGAGGAAAACAATAGAATAGGAAAAGGTAGAGATTTCTTCAAGAAAATAAGAGATACCAAGGGAATATTTCATGCAAATATGGGCACAATAAAGGACAGCAATGGTATGGATCTAACAGAAGCATAAAATATTAAGAAGTGGCAAGAATACACAGAAGAACTGTACAAAAAAGATCTTCATAATCCAGATAACCACCATGATGTGACCCCTCACCTAGAGCCAGACATCCTGGAATGTGAAGTCAACTGGGCCTTAGGAAGCATCACTACAAACAAAACTAGTGGAGATGATGGAATTCCAATTAATCTATTTCAAATCCTAAAAGATGATGCTGTAAAAATGCTGCACTCAACATGTCAGCAAATTTGGAAAACTCAACAGTGGCCACAGGACTGGAAAAGGTCAGGTTTCATTCCAATCCCAAAGAAAGGCAATGCCAAAGAGTGTTAAAATGACTACACAATTGCATTTATCTCACACGCTAGTAAAGTAATGCTCAAAATTCTCGAAGCCAGTCTTTAACAGCACATAAACCATGAACTTCCAGACGTTCAAGCTGGATTTATAAAAGGCAGAGGAACCAGAGATCAAATCGCCAACATCCGTTGGATCTTCAAAAAAGCAAAAGAGTTCAAGAAAAGCATCTGTTTCTGCTTTATTGACTATGTCATAGCCTTTGACTGTGTGGATCACAACAAACTGGATAATTCTTAAGAAGATGAGAATACCAGACCACCTGACCTCCCTCTTGAGAAATCTGTTTGCAGATCAAGAAGCAACAGTTAGAACTGGACATGGAACAACAGATTGGTTCCAAATAAGGAAAGAAGTATGTCAAGGCTGTTTATTGTCAGCCTGCTTATTTAACTTCTTTGCAGAGTACACCATGAGAAATGCTGGACTGCATGAAGCACAAGCTGGAATCAAGATTGCCAGGAGAAATATTGATAACCTCACATATGCAGATGATACCACCCTTATGGCAGAAATCAAAGAGGAACTAAAGAGCCTCTTGATGAAAGTGAAAGAGGAGTGTGAAAAAGTTGGCTTAAAACTCAATATTCAGAAAACTAAGATCATGGTATCTGGTCCCATCACTTCATGGCAAATAGATGGGGAAACAGTGAAAACAGTGTCAGACTTTATTTTGGGGGGCTCCAAAATCACTGCTGATGGTGACTGAAGCCATGAAATTGAAAGACGCTTACTCCTTGGAAGAAAAGCTATGACTAGACAGCATATTAAAAAGCAGCGACATTACTTGGCCAATAAAGGTCCCTTTAGTCAAAGCTATGGTTTTTCTGACTCTTTGCCACCCTATAGACTGCAGCCTGTCAGGCTCCTCTGTCCATGGGATTCTCCAGGGAAGAGCACTGGAGTTGGTTGCCATTTCCTTCTCCTCTGGACCCTCTAGCAGATTCTATAATTTTATACTACCCCACTATTCTTAATTTATCTTCTTTGAATTGGATCTGACATGATGGATCCTAAATTTGTCATTTTTCCTCATAAATGGCCTATATCTCTACCAAAGGCTTGATAGAATTAAAAATGTTTTCCAGGTCAGAGCTCCTAAGTAATATATAATTAGCACCATGGCATGGCAAACCCTTCAGTGTCTTTGCCTGGAGAATCCCATAGACAGATTATGTAACCTGGCAGGTTACAGTCCATGGGGTGGCAAAGAGTCAGACATGACTGAAGCGACTAAGCACGCCCCTTGAAGATACAAGGAAAAAGTTGAGAGCAGAGCTGGGTGTCTAAAATACCATCTTCGTTGCATCTGTAGCTACTAAAAATATGACTCATATTAAATAAAAGTAGTCCAGAAAGAGCTCTATCCAGCATTTATAGAAATAACAGACTATACAGGTCTCTTACTTTGTGTCCTAACAGCTCAATATTAACAATCATTTTACATCTCTCAGGAGTAGCTCCATTTTTTTCCTTTCTCTAAAGACCTTCTCTGTTTCAGGAGACTAATTTCCCCTCATAGGAGTAACTACTCACTGAAGTCACTTTTATAGAATCTTATTAGGGTTTCTTCTATAATCTCCCCAAACTCTCAATTTCCAACATTCCCAGTTCCAATAAGAATGTTTTTCTTTTCTTTTCTTTTCTTTCTTTTTTTTTTTTTTTTTGCTGAATCAACGTATAAAAGATAAAAACAAACAAAATATAAAGATATTCATTAGAGACCCTGACTTTTATTTCATTTGTATTATATTGGAGTTAGTCTGGAATCGGAGCTCTTTCTCTCTGTCCTCAGGAGATGAACTGCTGGGACACTGGGCCCTCAGATAGGCAGCAACGTGGTTGGCCAGGCAACTAGTGGTAGAGAGCATTAGCCAGAGCGTTAGCCACAGCGTTTGTCAGCTTCTGCCAGGCAGCCTGCATCTGCGGGGTAAATTCCTTGCTGAAGTGGGTTGCCAAGACAATCAATATCATGTTGCCTAGGAGCTGGGAATAAAAAGAAGACTGTACATAATTAAGAGAAGGTCTCAGGCTGCCCTTTCAGCAAATAGATGCCACATCCATTTTCTTCTTCAGAAGAGGTTGAGCAACTCTCATGGCCATGTTCCCACAAAAGTACATCATTAGAGACCTGGCATTGGCTTCAGGGACTCCCAGCCTGAACCCCCACTGTGTTATATCCTTCTCCCATTTTCTCTGTCAACATCCAACTCCTAGCATTGCTATGGATTGCTTCTCTCCTTTTTTTAAAAAAAAAGTAAAATTGTAATGCTGAAAGGGTACTTGATATGCATACTGTGTCTCCAGATATGACATACATTCAGATTGTTTGGACATCCATTGGACAAAGAATCCAACACCTTGTATACAAAAATATTTAATCATTGCTAGAGACAAAGAAGGAGGCCTAAATCGTGAAAAGTTGCTCTTCTTTTGCCCTGTTTAGTTCTGTTCAAAACTCAAAAATCATAAAGAAATGAATTTATCAATTTTTATAACAAATCTCAGTTATCAAAAGCAAGATGTTCTTTTGCTTTGCTCAATTTGTGTTCTCCAGGCAAAAACACATAGCTCAAATTTGGTTAGTGTTCTTCACAACATTTTTTCTTTTCTCAGAATTATCAGATGACCAGTGACCTCCCCTAGTCATAGAATAATTATCTGGTCTTATTTTTCTTTTCTCAGAATTATCAGATGACCAGTGACATCCACTAGTCATAGAATAATTATCTGGTCTTACCTTTGACCTCTGGAACAATCTATCAAAATCAAGCCTTTCTCTGAAATATTACCTCCAAAAAATACTTCAATGGCTTAAGTCAGTGTTCTCATTATAACCACAGCACAGAAACCTGGATGAAAGAACAAAGCACAGACATGCCCAGAACTCACCCTGAAGTTCTCAGGATCCACATGCAACTTGTCACAGTGCAGCTCACTTAGATGTGCAAAGGTGCCATTGAGGTCATCCATGTGTTTAATGGCATTTCCAAAGGAGTTCAGCACCTTCCTGCCGTGGGCCTTGACCTTGGGGTTTCCCATTATGGCGGACTCAGAGCATAAGTTACCAAAACTATCAAAGAACCTCTGGGTCCATGGGTAGAAGATCAGGAGCCTATGGGATGATCATAGTCACAGAACAGATGAGAAGTCATGAGTATGTAAGAAACCTAACCAGTCCCTCTTTTCTGGAACACTTTCTGTGTTTCTACACCTTGTCTTACCCGTGTCCAGTGCTTACCTTGCCAGGCTCTCACCGCTGACCACTTCCACATTCACCTTGGCCCACAGACTAGCAACAGCAGCCTTCTCCTCGATTGTAAAATGCACCACAGTGTCTGGGAGCTTACAAGTGATCCTAATGGGCCAGAAGCAAGTCTATGCCACTGCTTCACTGCATAGCCTTTTATTCCTCATCTCCTGTCCCAAGGCCCTTCCTTCCCCCAAGAAAATGACACTATTGGTCAAAGGTAGGTGGTCACTGCCAGGGGTGGGACTTGGGCAAGGGTGGGTTAGCAAGATGGACATTTGTGTCTCTGATAGTATTGGTGGCTCTATCAGGGCTACTCTGCTGTCGTCCCCCCTACCCTCTACTGTGCAACTCATATCTCAAGGTCCTTGCCATCCTTCCTGAAGTGACCAGTAGGCTGACCATGAAGCATAGCTAGAGTTAGGAAAAGCAACATTTTGAACTCTGTTGAGCATTATGTCAGGTGTTTATAAAACACTGTTCTGCTGTTTGGCCAGTATACAGTAATAGAAGAAGCCACAGCTCTTCCTGGGTTACCAATGCTTCTCAAGCTTATATGGGGCTCATACTTTTATAATTTTCACAACCAAGTTAAAATGGTCCTAATCCATCATCAATTTAGAAACACAATAGGTAAGAACTCTGTAAAATGTAGAGGAGAATTGAACATCAGCCCTTTGTTACTGAGTTCTATCAGTAATATGTGTACTTGTCTGAATAATTTTTTTCACTCTGATTATATGGAAAATGTCTCTGGCCAGTAGATGTATCTATGCATTCATATCAGAGAATACACAATTGAATCTTGGGGAATAAGGCTTCTGTGTTTAATAAAGAGAGTGTAACAATTCCTCTTGGCAATGGCTCTGGATGAACTGAGTTGTCTCATGTGCTGGGTCCACACTCCTGACTGAGTGTGATTTTTCTTCACATCTAATCATTCAAAAGCAACCTTCCCTGACGCTACTCCACACACCACTGCCACTGTGATCTAAGGTACTTTGTTCTCATGCATCCACAGAAGCATTTACAAGATTGGAAAAAGCACATTTCTAGTGGGACAAGAAATGATTCATTTTATTTCAGCATTTGTTGCTCCCACATTTTGACATCCAGAAAGCTGGTTAATTTCTCCCTGAGATCACTCTTACAAATATATGCACATATAATGAAAAAATAATTTTCATGTGTATTTACAGAGGGACCCTAAAATTTAGAGTTCAACCCAATGTATTATATTAATAGCCAGATTTCTACTATTAGAAAATAAATCCTTTCTATTTGATATAATGAGACACTTTTATCAATTCAACATGAAAAGACTTAAATGTAAAATGTGGATAAAAATTTCTGTTTCTGGAAGCTGGTTTACCATGCTGCTGCTGCAGCTGCTAAGTCGCTTCAATCGTGTCCGACTCTATGTGACCCTATAGATGGCAGCCCACCAGGCTCCCCCATCCCTGATATTCTCCAGTCAAGAACACTGGAGTGGGTTGTCATTTCCCTCTCCAATGCATAAAAGTGAAAAGTCAAAGTGAAGTCGCTCAGTTGTGTCTGACTCTCAGCAACCGCATGGACTGCAGCCTACCAGGCTCCTCTGTCCATGGGATTTTCCAGGCAAGAGTACTGGAGTGGGGTGCCATTGCCGTGACAGAGTGGATAATGTGTGAGCACTGATTTATGTGAGCACTTTGGTACAGAGATATAAAAAAAAAAATAGTTTGGATTGATGTCAAAAGGATTTGCTTCAAGAAAAGAGGTCAGAGAAATAAAAGAAAGAAGAGGAAACTATGACCACAGCCAGGAATCACTCACACTCAGCTGGGGTCTGGCCTGCAGGGTTGGCTCTGGGTACTTTCTATCTCTAGCTTGATGCCCATCTTCAGTGGCGTATGTGCCCCCTGCAAGGCCCTAGACTCAGGGGCTTCTGCAGCTCTGAATGTTGGGGAATAACTGCCCATCTTTTCAGCAAAGCAGGCAATGATTTTGGAAGTTACCTCGAATTCCTGATTTTCTCTTATACTTTTTAGACAGTCCCTCTTTCTGAGCAGTTTAAAAAGTTCTCTCTTACTTGAAATGCTATAGCCAGCCTGCTCATGTGTGTCTCCATACATGCAATGCAACAGTCAATTTAACTTTCCCTCCCTGGTGGTCTAGTGGCTAAGATTCTCGACAACCAATGCAGGGGTCCCAGGTTCCATCCCTGGTCAGGGAACTAGATGTTACATGCCATTTAAAGTTCCTGCATGCTGCAAAGTCAAAGATCCTGCCTGCCACAGCTAAGATCTGGCACAGCCAAATAAATAAGTACAAATAAATATTTTAAAGAAAAAAAAAAGTCCTGAAGGGAAAAAAACAAACAAACAAAAAAACAAAACAAAACAAAACCTTCCTAGGCAACTCTCTTCACTTTAACCAGACGATTCTTTAGTAAAGCCCATGAGCACTTCTTTGAAGTTGACTTTGAAAAGAGGTATCCCCTGCTCTGATCTCCAACCTCTCCCGTCTGAGTCTCTCTTCACAAGGGCTGGCACAAGCCAGCTGCTTTTAGAAAATGTGTTCTTAGAATGGAATGACATCCTTACTTGGACATTGCCATCTGAAGACCTGGGCTAATTTTCCTGTAAAGAATCTCCACTTTGGTACTCTATTTCCATTCAGAACCTATGTCTTCACTTAAGTCTTTTTTGAGACCCACTTAATCATCTGATCCTGAGGCGTTCTTGTCCCCTGATACCCTTCCCCTCCCACCTGAATGCTCCTTCCTAGCAACTCTCTTCACTTTAACCAGACGATTCTTTAGTAAAGCCCATGAGCACTTCTTTGAAGTTGACTTTGAAAAGAGGTATCCCCTGCTCTGATCTCCAACCTCTCCCGTCTGAGTCTCTCTTCACAAGGGCTGGCACAAGCCAGCTGCTTTTAGAAAATGTGTTCTTAGAATGGAATGACATCCTTACTTGGACATTGCCATCTGAAGACCTGGGCTAATTTTCCTGTAAAGAATCTCCACTTTGGTACTCTATTTCCATTCAGAACCTATGTCTTCACTTAAGTCTTTTTTGAGACCCACTTAATCATCTGATCCTGAGGCGTTCTTGTCCCCTGATACCCTTCCCCTCCCACCTGAATGCTCCTATATCTTTAACTGGAAAAACTCACAAGTATGTATTTCTCCCAAGTGTATGTCTCAACCACATCCCTTTGGTGCTCTGTTTTAAATTTTCCTGCAGAAATTTCTACTTCATGCAAAAACTGAATGGTGAGCCTCTCCAATCCACCCCCCGCCAAATACAGTTCAACATAGAATCCCTAAGGTTTTCACATATTTAAAAGCACATGAGAAAAGCAGACCTGAGGACAATTACTCTGAGAAGAACTCTTAGCGGAGCATTACTGCTACTGCTTCTCTCGTTGTTGCTGTTATTACTATTATTAATTCAAAAAAGCTTTTCCTTGGTGACACAGTACTACTGGGCAGGGCCCTCAGTGATATTTGTGGGCCAGGGTGTTCCCCAGTCCAGTCACTGTAGTCTTCCAGGCAGCCTGCACTGGGGGGTTAATTCTGTATCAAAGTGATTTGCCAGACAATCGCTAGCACAATTTCCAGGCGCTGTGGAGGTGGAGAGAGATAACAAAAGTGCACAGTGAGCGGAGAGTTCCAGGCTGGCCTCTCCACTCCCATTTTGAACCGAATGATATTAACTTCTTGCAAAGCCTGGGGCCTTGCCTTGTCTCTAAGCACAGCTAATGTGTTCCCCTTGCTAGACTAGGATTTGACCATGATTTCCCTCTGTATTCCTAGCACCAGCAACTTCACATCTTGTGAGCATAAAAATAAACACTCATAGCTTTATTACTATACTCACTCCAGCCCACGTGTTCCAGCTGTTTTCCTCCCCTAGAGATACTTCATCCCACTTCTGGATTTATAGGATGCAAACTTGAAATGACTGTCCAGAAACAATTCTGTACAAATGCTCAGCCAACGTATAAATATGCTGTATGTTTAGTCAGTCATGTCTGATCTCATGGACTGCAGCCTGCCAGGCTCCTCCCTCCATGGGGATTCTCCAGGCAAGAATGCTGAAGTGGGTTGCCAGGCCGTCCTCTAGGGGAGCTTCCCAACCCGGGGATGAAACCCAGGTCTCCCGCACTGAGGGTGGATTTTTTACCATCTGAGCTACCAGGGAAGCCCTAATGTATGAATAGCCTTAGCAATATATTTGTGAACTCTAGGTTCTTTCCTTATACAGAGCCAGCATATGCTGTATAGACATTTCTCCTTGGCATTTTTTTTTCTGCCTCCAGGAGAGGAAAAGTGAAAACTAACAAAGGCACAGTTCCTTTCATACAATTATACTTTCCAGTAGACACTTTCCTCATCCCTATATAGGTTTCTTCTAAAAGTAAACAAAGTCTAAACAAACCCCTCTAGCCTTCTGAGGGCAGTCTTCAGTCCCTATCGCATTACCTCTTGGTCTCAGTTCAGACTTCTGGAGTTTCTTTCCTTTCAACATCATTACTGCCAAAAGTTTCACCTCCCACAGTTATTCTTGTTTCCTTACCATCCCTCTGTTTTTGGACTCATCTCTTCTCTTTCCTCTAGACCTGTCTTGCTGATTGCTCAGATTCAGGCTTTGAATTTTCCATTTCCTCACAAAGCTCAATCAGTTTCAATAATGATACCTATCCTTATAGCTAAATTTTTTTAAAAAGCATTATTATTAGAGACAAAAGATCACATATATTTATGAATACATATACACATATAATGTAGATAGATAGAGCTTACAGATAACATAAATACTACTGCCAAAAGATAGAAGTTATAAGTACAGTCCATTATTTTTAGAGAAAGAGATAAAGAGAGTTTATGTTCCAATTAGTGAACTAAAGATGTGAGATATATTAATGCATTTAATTCTCTAAAAAATAAACTTAGATAAACATGATCAGTGAATGAGAGCTTAAGGTAGTAAGTGATGCATCTCAAATTGCAGAGCTAGCAGGATGCTCAAATTCAAACCAAAGCAGCAGATTCTAAGGTCTGAGAGCTGGTACCCATTAGTACCAATGACAACACCAGGGAAAGGCCAAGCAAGGGTTCTTGACTGTACTCTGAGAAACATATTCCATCTCAGGATAGCTGATCAAACATTATGTTTCTTACATTAAATAAAATTAACTATAATGTTTTTTCAAACTTTCATTCCCATGGATACTTAAATGTGCATTCTATAACTATTTGTCGCATGACTTTGTGTTATAATTGTTCTATGTAATGGAGATTTAAGATAGACAAAGAATCTAATTTTGGGGTGGAAGATACAGAAAATGAATAAGTAAACCCATCAACAAATAATTTCAGCTATTATCATTTGTTATGAAGGAAATTAATATCTGGACATAAAGAGCTGCTACTGCTAAGTCACATCAGTTGTGTCCAACTCTGTGCGACCCCAGAGATGGCAGCCCACCAGGCTCCCACATCCTTGGGATTCTCCAGGCAGGAACACTGGAGTGGGTTGCCATTTCCTTCTCCAATGCAGAAAAGTGAAAAGTGAAAAGTGAAAGTGAAGTCACTCAGTCGTGTCCAACTCTTCACGACCCCATGGACTGCAGCCCACCAGGCTCCTCCATCCATGGGATTTTCCAGGCAAGAGTACTGGAGTGGGTCGCCAATGCCTTCTCCAGGACATGAGAGAAGGACACAATCACATCAGAAATAAGTCTCTCTAAGAAGGTCATAGTTGAGGCAGCCCAGAATGAAAAGAAGGAATCTTTTGAGAGTATTAGGATAGAGGTCCTGAAGGTTGTGATAGTGGCTCCAAATCTCTAAGGAAGGTAAAACAAACGTCTGGTATGCTGGAGATACGAGTGATGGGCTGGTTGATATATAAATAGTAAAAGTTAGAATGGCACAAAATACTGTTGTAGAGAAAGCATTAACCTAATAACTTAGAACTTCTCCTCAGTGATAGGGAATAAGAAGTCATTATAGGATTTTAAACCTGGTAATGACAATCTCTGGCTCTTAGTTAGATTAACATTCCCAGATAATTGTGTTATCACATTATTTTTCTCAGCTGACTTTTATGGTCTATCAACAATAATTAGACACCTTTTCATCTATTAAAAATTTGAGCCATCTAGACCTGAATATATGCATATATGTTTGTGTGTATGTGTAAATTGTGTTTTTGTTTTCAGTTCAATTGTCCTAAACTGGCAAAATCCAGATCTAAACTTAGATCATTAAGGGAGGAAGAATGTTATCTTCTGTGTGCTCCTTCACCATCACCATCCCTGATCCCTTGATATTCAGAGTAAGAATAATAGTTGAGAGGCAAGAAGGATGAAAAAGAGATCAGTTGATTTTAAAAAGTACTTTGCTCTCATTTGTTGATGGACTGGATGAGAAGGTTTCATGCCACAGAGAGTCTTTATTGTATTTAGGGGCATATTAAGAGGCAATGGGGGACTTTCTTGGTGGTCCCGTGGAGAGGAATTCTCCTTACAATGCAGAGGACATGGAATCAACCTCTAGTTGGGCAACTAGGATCCCACAATCTGCGTGGCAACTAAACCCAGAGATGTAACTACTGAGCTCAAATAATGCAACAAAGATATCTCCCAACCATTACCAGATCCAATGCACTCAAATAAATAACTAGGCAAGGGAGAAACAGACAGACCAGTGTGTCGACAGTCTGCAAAAATGTAATCACTGGTCTTTTAGCTGCATTGTGAAGACAAAAGCCAAATTCGAAGGTAATTCACAGGACTCATTTGAAAAGACCCTGATGCCTGGAAAGATTGAAAGCAGGAGGAGAAGGGGACCACGGAGGATGAGATGGCCAGATGGCATCACCGACTCAGTGCACATGAGTTTGAGTAAACTCCAGGAGTTGGTGATGAACAGGGAGTCCTGGCGTGCTGCAGTCCATGGGGTCGCAGAGTCGGATACAACTGAGTGACTGAACTGAACTGAACTGATTGAAATTAGTGTATGAAAGTGAAGTTGCTCAGTGATGTCTGACCCTCAGCGACCCCATGGACTGTAGCTTTCCAGGCTCCTCTGTCCATGGAATTTTCCAGGCAAGATTACTGGAGTGGGGAGCCATTGCCTTCTCCATTGGTGAAAAGTGGAAGAGAATAAATGTTTACATAAACATTTTCAAAATTCACATAAGGGCAGTGCTTCTTAACTAGGGATGGTTTTGCATGTCCCTATCCCCATCCCCACCCAGGGGACATTTGGTCATTTGGTGGTCCCAAGTGGGGGGCCTGCCACTAACACCTGTAGGGAAAGAAGCCAGAGATGATAAAGATACTGTAGTGCACAGGACAACCCCCAACACAGAGAACGATCTCACCCTTGCCAACTGTGCTGAAATCTAGAAGCCCTGCTCTACAGAGAGGGCAGAGAAAAGGAGAAGGAGCAGAGTTGAGAGTCTGTTGGGTCTGGGCTCTTCCTTGGGCATATGCTTAGCTTCAGTTCCTTGTTGCAAAATGAAAAGTCCTTTCTCCTTTGGTTGTGGGTGAATTAGATGAGATGACGAGGCCAAATTCAGAGATTGGTGTCCTCCCCTCATTCTAAGGCAAATCACCTTGATAGTCAGGGAAACCACAGAAATGAGTCCTCAGCTATGTGCATTGCCATCTCCAACTTCCCACGGTTCTGGAGAAAGCAAATAAGGGACGAGCAGAATTCTGAATAAAAGTCCAACAATGAGCACCACAAACCCACTGACCTCGAATCTCCTTACTCCCTGGCCTAAACACTGGCCAAAGAAATCTGCCAATCACATGTACTTCAGACTTTGCTTCTATTCTCAACTGTGCTTTAGGAACTGCCAGATCAAATCCACCCTTCTCAGAGATCATGATTTTTATTTGTCATTAAACGAAGGCAGAACTTTAGCTTTACTGATACACTGGTTTTCATCATGGCTCCATTGGTGTATGGAAGTAATGAAATGAATGCTTCATAGAGTGAAATTTGCCAATCGTCAAGAGGACAATTTGACTCAAAGCCTGGAGCTCATGATTCCCTGAGCAATCTGGCAATGACATTCTCAAGGATAATTCATGTTGATGTATGGCAAAATCAATACAATGTTGTAAAGTAATTAGCCTCCAATTAAAATAAATAAATTTAAATTTAAAAAGAAAAAATAATTCAGTTAATGCTTCTCTTACATGAAGTCCTCAGGTCATTGCAGGCCTCTTCTTGTGAGATCCAGGCTGTGAGTTTTCTCAACTGCTACCACCCCCTTCCTTCTCATCCACCCTAGCCAATCAGAAAACATATCCTCTTCACTCTCTCCTTTTTCATCCTTCACTTTTTGCAGACCTCCTTGATCTTCTTCCAGGGCTTCCCTGGAGGTCAGTGGTAAAGAATCTGCCTGCTAAGCAGGACATACAAGTTCCATCACCGGGTCAGAAAGATCCTCTGGAGAGGAAATGGCAATGAGTTCCATCTAGTATTCTTGCAAGAAAAATCCCATGGATAGAAGAGCCTGGTGGGCTATAGTCCAAACAGTCACAAAAAGTCAGACACAAATAAACACACTGCTCTTCTTGGATTGAGACAATTATATCCATTCTCCTCAATTAGCATCCATGTCTAGTCTCTGCAATTTTCAGTTCATTTTATGTGAAAGCGTATTATTTGCCCCATTCAAATCCTACTCCTTGAGTCATTTAAAGTTCTAAGAATATTCATTGCTTAGTCTTACTACTATCAAGGTAATAACTTTTATTTTTATCTTCAAAACCTTATATTATCTAGTCTTTCCTAATCCTCTACCTATGTCTTACTCTCTCTTCCACTTCCAGAGAGCCATTTTCATGCACATTGCCAAGCTTTGGCTGGCTAATTTTAAACTATGAGACTTAGTATCTTATCTCCAACATGAAGGCTTAGTCATCCCCCTGTTCATCTAAATTCATACACTATCTACCTCTAATTGTACTTTAGTACACCTTACATTCAGTCAGAATATGATGTATAATGATTTCAAATGTCTTAGCCTTGGCTTTGTAAGGAAACAGTGGAATCCTTTAAAAAAGGGTAAGCTATTGTTGGTTCATGGAGATTTTTTGAAAATTCTCAGCCACCCATCAACTGATCTTCTTATCTCCAATTCCATCTCATAAGATATATGATATCTTAGTTGACTCAAAATGTACATTAGAGAAAACTGAAAAAGTAACCCAAGTCTAGATGATGAATCCCTACAAAGCTTTTATTTTTTTCTGTAATCCCTATGGCATATACTATAAATCTATCTTGTTTTCGCTCAGACACCACTTACTACATCTGCCTTCCTGCTACAGTAAGTTTTTGCCACACTGCCCTGTGGCAGTCAGTCCCCAACCACTAAAATAAATATTTCCAACCACAGAAAACTTCTTTCTCCACCTTAACTTTCTCCCAATAATCCTAAATCCTACCAGAATGTCTGTCTTCCACTGATGAGTTTCCCAATGCTTCTCAAAGGACTGTTACTTCTTCCTATGTCTCTCCCCATCCTTCAGCTAATGAACCATTTCTCCTTTAGCACAAGATGAAATGACAGAGAAGATACAATGTTAAATTTTGATCCCTGAATAGAATGTACTTTACTAAACAGAATCTGGGCTCTCAAGGTCAAACCCCAGTCCCCATGGGCAGAAGGAAGGCACTGGGGACACAAAATGGTGAATTGAAAAGAGGATTCAGTGGTATTTGTGGGCCAGTGCAGTGGCAGCACCAGAAGCAACACCAGCTTCTGCCAGGCAGCCTTCATGTCAGGGGTGAATTCTCTGCCAGAGTGAGTAGCCAGAACAATGACAATCACATCGCCCAGGAGCTACTGGGTGAGACAGAATGACAATTAAGTATGCCAAGCAGGAGTTTCCTAAAAGAGCTGAAGAAAATAATGGCTTACTAGCTACAGTCACTCCCAAGCCCACATCTTAAACTGCTCCATGGGTTGTCCTATACAAAAACTCAGATGAGCTTGTCCTTCAACTTAACTTAAATTCTATGAGCCCTCCATTCAACATTTTTCTACCTATATCCCCTGCCTCTCTCCTATTTCACTGTTTTTATTTGCCTCTCTCCCTCCCTCTAATTTTTATATTCATAGGATTTCAGGATTGCATGGGTTCCTAGAATGAGTTTAGCAAAGCCTCCAACTAAGCCTCTACTTAGTCACAATACTGATGAGTAATTTAATAGAGAATTGATCTATTTTTCTTTTAGATGAATGGTCTAAAAATTGTTGTCCTAAATATTTTCCTAACTTCAGTCATCAGGAATCACATAAGGTATTTCTCCTTCCTTGAGGTTGGACTTCATCTATCAAAAGTCAGATTTTATTTCTCCTTGAACAAATATGCTATTCTTTGATATTTTCTGGGGGTAAATACATCCAGTTCTGACAGAAGTTACAGAAAATTTTTAAGCAAACTTAAGGCTGTTCACTGTGATACTAACAGTAAACAATCTGCCTGCCAATACAGGAGATATAAGAGATACAGATTTGATCCCTGGGTCGGGAAGATCCCCTAGAAAAAGAAATGGCAACACTTTTCTGTATTCTTGCTTGGAGAATCCCATGGACAGAGGAGCCTAGTGGGTTACAGCCATGGTGTCACAAAGAATCTGACACTTGAAGCAACTTAGCATGCATGCACACTAAGGCTGCCCATAGCTCTTTATGTAACTAGTCCTGAATCAAGGTGGGCTCGGTATGCCCACTGGAAGTCCATGCTCCTAACATCTAGTTTGATCTACGATTTCTGAAATCTTTGCTAGTCATTCCAATAAAACACTCGACTTCCATTATTATTGCAAAGTAAAAAGTCAAAGGGAGCACACTAACACTTCCTGAACTCACTCTGAAGTTCTCAGGATACACATGCAACTTGTCACAGTGTAACTCACTCAGCTCAGCAAAGGCACCTTTGAGGTTGTCCAAGTTCTTAATAGCTTCTCCAAAGGAGGTCAGCACCTTCTTGCTGTGGGCCTTGACCTTGGGGTTTCCCATTATGGCAGAGGCAGAGGACAGGTTGCCAAAGCTGTCAAAGAATCTCTGGGTCCAGGGTAGACGACCAGGAGCTATGAGGTAGAAACAGCAGATGGAAAATCAGTGACTTGAAAATTTTTTCAGAATTTGCTGATCAATTTGCCAGGCTCATATACACCATCTTCCCCCATGAAGTCCACTTCCTACCTGCCCAGAGCCTCGCCTCCAGCCTCTTCCACATTGACTTTGCCCCACAGGCCAGTGATAGCAGCCTTCTCCTCGGCAGTAAAATGCACCATGATGTTGAGTCGTGGAGCTTACAGGTGATCACAGAAGCATCAGAAGCAAGTCTGTGCTACTGTTGGATGCTGTGGCCTTTATTCTTTACTGATGAACTTCTGCCCCTTTGCTCCTGCTTGTCCTTTGAAGTCACTGGTCAAGGTTAGGCTATGTCCCTCTGGCATGGAGTAAGAACAGCTGATGGTCACAAGGAAGATGTATATTGAGTGTATGATAACGTGCTGGTTCCTGAGACACCCTTCCTTTGTTATGTCCTCTTTCATCCTCAACACTATTTTCTGCTCATTCCCCGTTTTCACTCTCAGCTCTTCCCATATCATCCTCCACAATGACATCCATCTCTCCCATTCTCCTTCTCCCAGAATGATCCATGGAGTGTAGCTAAGCATCGGACAAGGAAGGAGTTCTAGTCAAACCATTTTAGTATTGGTTAAGGATGGTGAGATGGTGTCAAGGACAAAAACATGCTCAAGATAAAAAATACAATCATAGACAAGAAACTCAATCAGTTCTAGCTCTCTTGAGGAGTGAATTATAGCCAAGCTCTGGGTTTTATTTTCCCAAGGGAGAAAAAAAAACACAAAAAAACACCCACATTTATGGTTGTTCATGAAGCTGAATGAAAATGCAAGGGATCTACAATAGAGCTAAGTGCTCAATCCCAAATTAAAATATCCAAAGGTTGTTTCATAGAGAGAACAGGTAGAATAAGTGTGCATCCTGTGCTTCCAGGGAACTCTGTTCATTTCTGTGACAACAAGAGAAATTTTCCTCTCTGGAGATATTTCCCTGAGTTTTCTTCTTGATTTTCTCTTCTTATTGTTACCAGTGAGGCAGCTAAGAAGTCTGAAATTATTTAATACTAGGACTTGTGATCACACTGAGGGATAAATGAACTGATATGAGAGGCTAGGTGTTGGAGTATGTTTAATGTTTGTTGAATCATCAGTGATAGAGATTTCAAATTTCTCTAGTGTCCTTGTTTTGTTTTTGTTTTGTGCGGGGAGCCAGGGTGAGAAACTCTGCCCATGGCTTGTGATCACACTGAGGGATAAATGAACTGATATGAGAGGCTAGGTGTTGGAGTATGTTTAATGTTTGTTGAATCCATCAGTGATAGAGATTTCAAATTTCTCTAGTGTCCTTGTTTTGTTTTTGTTTTGTGCGGGGAGCCAGGGTGAGAAACTCCGCCCATGGCAAAGGTCATGAGGAAGGAAGCTTGGCATATGTAAAGGTGTGATCAAGCCTCAGGAAACGCCCTGTTCCTGAGCATCTACCCCAAAACCAGAGTACTTTACAGGGGGCTCTCCCCCATAACCATTTCTCTCGGAGACAGTTAACGTGCAGCTCCAAGGCAATAAAAATTTCTGGGTGTGACAAGAGTGTTTCAGCTTATGAATTCTGAAGGTTATCTAGCCTGGCTGTATAGGTTCCTCCAGCCACAATAGCCCTCCAACCATGAGAGGAATGAGGTGTTTTTGACTTACTAAAGGCAAATTCCTGTGGGAAGCTAGAAATTATTAGTATAGTGGATTGGTTGGGAATTATATTGGTGAAGGGTTTTTTCATTTGTTTTGTCAATAATTGCTGCTAATTTCCTGCCCTAGGTAGGACAAGGGCATCTCAGGTCAAACCTCTGCTGACAGACTAGCTTGTGTGACAACCTCTCAACCATAAACATCACAGAGAGTTTTGGAGCATTTTGAAAGTCTTAATTAGCATAGGACTTTTTCTTCTTGAGTCGATGATTGCCACCAGTTCTCCATATCCTTAGGCACCTGGGAATATATTAATCAATGTATTTGGAATATAGAAAAGGAAATATAGTAGTTTTGAATTTAGCAATATTAGACTTTTTGAGTTAATGAATTTTCTCTTTTGTTATAGATCACTGTACTTTATTATAAATCACTGTGTCCTTGCTATTTAAAAATATAACTTTATCACTATCTTAAGACTAAACAGATCTTAAGAGGAACATTGGTGAAAGGATTTTTTATTTGTTGGGCTGATGTTTGCTGCTAAATCTCCATATTCTCTGCCTTTATAATAAATATAACTAGCATATAGGAGAAATAAGCATTAACCTTTAAGATTGATTATGTTAACCTTGGGTTAAATAAATTCCTTTCTTGATTGTAACTCACTACACCCTCACCCTATAGGAATGCAACTTTATTTGGAGAGTGGTGCCTGGTTTAAGAAGAAACACCCTTGGAAAAAATAAGTTTTTTGGTTATCAGAAAGAAAGGGTTGTAAATGTCAGCAGGCAGAAATGGCTTGACGATGATGTAAAACCCCTAAGACGTTTTTTTATGTAAAGTACCTGATTTTGATAAAGGTCAAGACCGCTGACCCCCGCGTGACTCTGTATTCATCCCTATATGTAACAAAAGGTATATAAGAAAACCAGAAAAATAAAGAAATGGGATCATTTCCTGGAAAGACTGACTCCCCCATGTTGTTCTTTCTTGCTGCCCACTTTTCTGCTGAATTTCCATCTGGAGCATGGGTGCTACTTCATGCAAACCAAGTTATTCAGCCTCTTTTTCTCCACTAATTTTCCTACTACACTATCCGTTTCTAATCTCCCTCTATATCTATAATTAAATAGATTTTTTCTAGGATGCCTACTACGTCCCCACCTTAAAATTACCCTGGATCCACTGGGGCTGGACCCCGGCAGTTTTGTATTTTGATGTCCCTGTTTTCTGTAGGCTTCCCTAAAAACACATCATCATCATCATGAAATAGAGTCTGCCCCTTACGACTTTTTCATCTGCAACACACTGTTATTTTACTGGAGTCCTGTTGATATGATGGTAAGGAATGGAGTGGGAGGGAGAAGCAGGCCATAATTGTATAATTAAAAATCAGCCTTTAGTGGATCAGTTTTCCTGGGCTGTGACCTTTATAAGTATTTCTAAGCTTCCTCCTCCCTTAAGAAAAATAAAAAACACACCCTAGGATAGACTACCTAACTTCAATCAGTTAGCTCAGTTGTTCAGGCATTCCCGACTCTTTGTGACCCCATGGACTGCAGGATGCCAGGCTTCCTTGACTATTATCAACACCCGGAGCACACTCAAACTCATGTCCATTTTGTTGATGATGCCATCCAACCATCTCATCCTCTGTTGTCCCCTTCTCCTCCTGCCTTCGATCTTTCCCAGCATCAGGGTCTTTTCCAATAAGTTGACTCAGCATCAAGTGGTTGAAGTATTGGAGTTTATGCTTCAGTATCAGTCCTTCCAGTGAATATTCAGGAATGATTTTCTTCATGATTGACTGGTTGGGTCTCATTGCAGCCCAAGGGACTTTCAAGAGTCTTCTCCAACGTCACAGTTCAAAACATCAATTCTTCATACTCAGCTTTCTTTATAGTCCAACGTTCACATTCATACATGATTACTAGAAAAAACATAGCTTTGACTAGATAGATCCTTGTTGGTAAAGTAATGTCTCTACTTTTTAATACGCTGTCTAGGTTCATCATAGCTTTTCTTCCAAGGAACAAGAGTGTTTTAATTTCATGGCTGCTGTCACCATTGGCAGTGATTTTGGAGCCCAACAAAATAAAGTCTTACACTGTTTCCATTTTTTCTCCATCTATTTGCCATGAAATGATGGGACCAAATGCCATGATCTTAGTTTTCTGAATATTGAGTTTTAAGGCAA
>SJYC01127053.1:0-21452 GCA_006408675.1 Madoqua kirkii
ACACTAACACTTCCTGAACTCACTCTGAAGTTCTCAGGATACACATGCAACTTGTCACAGTGTAACTCACTCAGCTCAGCAAAGGCACCTTTGAGGTTGTCCAAGTTCTTAATAGCTTCTCCAAAGGAGGTCAGCACCTTCTTGCTGTGGGCCTTGACCTTGGGGTTTCCCATTATGGCAGAGGCAGAGGACAGGTTGCCAAAGCTGTCAAAGAATCTCTGGGTCCAGGGTAGACGACCAGGAGCTATGAGGTAGAAACAGCAGATGGAAAATCAGTGACTTGAAAATTTTTTCAGAATTTGCTGATCAATTTGCCAGGCTCATATACACCATCTTCCCCCATGAAGTCCACTTCCTACCTGCCCAGAGCCTCGCCTCCAGCCTCTTCCACATTGACTTTGCCCCACAGGCCAGTGATAGCAGCCTTCTCCTCGGCAGTAAAATGCACCATGATGTTGAGTCGTGGAGCTTACAGGTGATCACAGAAGCATCAGAAGCAAGTCTGTGCTACTGTTGGATGCTGTGGCCTTTATTCTTTACTGATGAACTTCTGCCCCTTTGCTCCTGCTTGTCCTTTGAAGTCACTGGTCAAGGTTAGGCTATGTCCCTCTGGCATGGAGTAAGAACAGCTGATGGTCACAAGGAAGATGTATATTGAGTGTATGATAACGTGCTGGTTCCTGAGACACCCTTCCTTTGTTATGTCCTCTTTCATCCTCAACACTATTTTCTGCTCATTCCCCGTTTTCACTCTCAGCTCTTCCCATATCATCCTCCACAATGACATCCATCTCTCCCATTCTCCTTCTCCCAGAATGATCCATGGAGTGTAGCTAAGCATCGGACAAGGAAGGAGTTCTAGTCAAACCATTTTAGTATTGGTTAAGGATGGTGAGATGGTGTCAAGGACAAAAACATGCTCAGGATAAAAAATACAATCATAGACAAGAAACTCAATCAGTTCTAGCTCTCTTGAGGAGTGAATTATAGCCAAGCTCTGGGTTTTATTTTCCCAAGGGAGAAAAAAAAACACAAAAAAACACCCACATTTATGGTTGTTCATGAAGCTGAATGAAAATGCAAGGGATCTACAATAGAGCTAAGTGCTCAATCCCAAATTAAAATATCCAAAGGTTGTTTCATAGAGAGAACAGGTAGAATAAGTGTGCATCCTGTGCTTCCAGGGAACTCTGTTCATTTCTGTGACAACAAGAGAAATTTTCCTCTCTGGAGATATTTCCCTGAGTTTTCTTCTTGATTTTCTCTTCTTATTGTTACCAGTGAGGCAGCTAAGAAGTCTGAAATTATTTAATACTAGGACTTGTGATCACACTGAGGGATAAATGAACTGATATGAGAGGCTAGGTGTTGGAGTATGTTTAATGTTTGTTGAATCCATCAGTGATAGAGATTTCAAATTTCTCTAGTGTCCTTGTTTTGTTTTTGTTTTGTGCGGGGAGCCAGGGTGAGAAACTCCGCCCATGGCAAAGGTCATGAGGAAGGAAGCTTGGCATATGTAAAGGTGTGATCAAGCCTCAGGAAACGCCCTGTTCCTGAGCATCTACCCCAAAACCAGAGTACTTTACAGGGGGCTCTCCCCCATAACCATTTCTCTCGGAGACAGTTAACGTGCAGCTCCAAGGCAATAAAAATTTCTGGGTGTGACAAGAGTGTTTCAGCTTATGAATTCTGAAGGTTATCTAGCCTGGCTGTATAGGTTCCTCCAGCCACAATAGCCCTCCAACCATGAGAGGAATGAGGTGTTTTTGACTTACTAAAGGCAAATTCCTGTGGGAAGCTAGAAATTATTAGTATAGTGGATTGGTTGGGAATTATATTGGTGAAGGGTTTTTTCATTTGTTTTGTCAATAATTGCTGCTAATTTCCTGCCCTAGGTAGGACAAGGGCATCTCAGGTCAAACCTCTGCTGACAGACTAGCTTGTGTGACAACCTCTCAACCATAAACATCACAGAGAGTTTTGGAGCATTTTGAAAGTCTTAATTAGCATAGGACTTTTTCTTCTTGAGTCGATGATTGCCACCAGTTCTCCATATCCTTAGGCACCTGGGAATATATTAATCAATGTATTTGGAATATAGAAAAGGAAATATAGTAGTTTTGAATTTAGCAATATTAGACTTTTTGAGTTAATGAATTTTCTCTTTTGTTATAGATCACTGTACTTTATTATAAATCACTGTGTCCTTGCTATTTAAAAATATAACTTTATCACTATCTTAAGACTAAACAGATCTTAAGAGGAACATTGGTGAAAGGATTTTTTATTTGTTGGGCTGATGTTTGCTGCTAAATCTCCATATTCTCTGCCTTTATAATAAATATAACTAGCATATAGGAGAAATAAGCATTAACCTTTAAGATTGATTATGTTAACCTTGGGTTAAATAAATTCCTTTCTTGATTGTAACTCACTACACCCTCACCCTATAGGAATGCAACTTTATTTGGAGAGTGGTGCCTGGTTTAAGAAGAAACACCCTTGGAAAAAATAAGTTTTTTGGTTATCAGAAAGAAAGGGTTGTAAATGTCAGCAGGCAGAAATGGCTTGACGATGATGTAAAACCCCTAAGACGTTTTTTTATGTAAAGTACCTGATTTTGATAAAGGTCAAGACCGCTGACCCCCGCGTGACTCTGTATTCATCCCTATATGTAACAAAAGGTATATAAGAAAACCAGAAAAATAAAGAAATGGGATCATTTCCTGGAAAGACTGACTCCCCCATGTTGTTCTTTCTTGCTGCCCACTTTTCTGCTGAATTTCCATCTGGAGCATGGGTGCTACTTCATGCAAACCAAGTTATTCAGCCTCTTTTTCTCCACTAATTTTCCTACTACACTATCCGTTTCTAATCTCCCTCTATATCTATAATTAAATAGATTTTTTCTAGGATGCCTACTACGTCCCCACCTTAAAATTACCCTGGATCCACTGGGGCTGGACCCCGGCAGTTTTGTATTTTGATGTCCCTGTTTTCTGTAGGCTTCCCTAAAAACACATCATCATCATCATGAAATAGAGTCTGCCCCTTACGACTTTTTCATCTGCAACACACTGTTATTTTACTGGAGTCCTGTTGATATGATGGTAAGGAATGGAGTGGGAGGGAGAAGCAGGCCATAATTGTATAATTAAAAATCAGCCTTTAGTGGATCAGTTTTCCTGGGCTGTGACCTTTATAAGTATTTCTAAGCTTCCTCCTCCCTTAAGAAAAATAAAAAACACACCCTAGGATAGACTACCTAACTTCAATCAGTTAGCTCAGTTGTTCAGGCATTCCCGACTCTTTGTGACCCCATGGACTGCAGGATTCTTTATAAGTATTTCTAAGCTTCCTCCTCCCTTAAGAAAAATAAAAAACACACCCTAGGATAGACTACCTAACTTCAATCAGTTAGCTCAGTTGTTCAGGCATTCCCGACTCTTTGTGACCCCATGGACTGCAGGATGCCAGGCTTCCTTGACTATTATCAACACCCGGAGCACACTCAAACTCATGTCCATTTTGTTGATGATGCCATCCAACCATCTCATCCTCTGTTGTCCCCTTCTCCTCCTGCCTTCGATCTTTCCCAGCATCAGGGTCTTTTCCAATAAGTTGACTCAGCATCAAGTGGTTGAAGTATTGGAGTTTATGCTTCAGTATCAGTCCTTCCAGTGAATATTCAGGAATGATTTTCTTCATGATTGACTGGTTGGGTCTCATTGCAGCCCAAGGGACTTTCAAGAGTCTTCTCCAACGTCACAGTTCAAAACATCAATTCTTCATACTCAGCTTTCTTTATAGTCCAACGTTCACATTCATACATGATTACTAGAAAAAACATAGCTTTGACTAGATAGATCCTTGTTGGTAAAGTAATGTCTCTACTTTTTAATACGCTGTCTAGGTTCATCATAGCTTTTCTTCCAAGGAACAAGAGTGTTTTAATTTCATGGCTGCTGTCACCATTGGCAGTGATTTTGGAGCCCAACAAAATAAAGTCTTACACTGTTTCCATTTTTTCTCCATCTATTTGCCATGAAATGATGGGACCAAATGCCATGATCTTAGTTTTCTGAATATTGAGTTTTAAGGCAACTTTTTCACTCTCCTCTTTAACTTTCAGCAAGAGGCTCTTTAGTTCTTCTTTGCTTTCTGTCATAAGGATGCTGTCATCTTTATATCTGAGATTATTGATATTTCTTCCAGCAGCCTTGATTTCAGCTTGTTTCATCCAGTCTGGCATTTCACATGATGTACTCTGCATAAGTTAAATAAGCAGGGAGAGTATACAACCTTGATATACTCCCTTCCTGATTTGGAACCAGTCAGCTGTTCCATGCCCAGTTCTTACTGTTGCTTCCTGACCTGCATACAGATTTCTCAGGAGGCAGGTCAGGTGACCTTTTATTCCCATCTCTTGAAAATATTCCACAGTTTGTTGTGACCCACACAGTCAAAGGCTTTGGTATAGTCAATAAAGCAAAAATAGGTGTTTTTCTGGAACTTTCTTGCTTTTTCAATAATCCAGCAGATGTTAGCAATTTGATCTCTGGTTCCTCTGCCTTTTCTAAATCCAACTTAAATACCTGGAAGATCACAGTTCATGCACTGTTGAAGCCTGGCTTGGAGAATTTTGGTGTGCAGCCGTAGTTTGAACATTCTTTGGCATTGCTTTTCTTTGGGATTGGAATGAAAACTGACCTTTTCCCGTCCTGTGGCCACTGCTGAGGTTTCTGCATTTCCTGGCATATTGAGTGCAGCATTGTCACAACATCATCTTTTAGGATTTGAAATAGCTCAAACCTAGGATGACACAATTCTAGGTCAAGAGAGCAGAGAGCAGATATTTTATCACTGAAACAGAAGACCAATAAAAGGACAATAAATGTCTGTCTACACTGTGAAGAACAGCCCTTGTGTGAATAAGAATATTTTTTTCCTGGATTTGGTTTCCAATGTTATGCTAGTTTCAAGTGTTCTGCAAAGTGATTCAGTTACACAGTAAGACCCTATATATGAACCTTCAAGTTGCAAACTTTCAAAGATGTGAACATGTGTTCCATCACCTTCAGGTGTGAGTGAAATTGCAGCTTGCTCACCAGCTCCTATTGCTGATGATCCTCCAGCAGCATCTCCCACCTCTTCTCTCTCCTCCAGGCAGTAACTCCTCTTGCCTGTTCACTCGATGCCAGCCACTGTATGCCAGCTGCTGTGCTGTATTACTGTAGTTTTCAAGATAGCATGCTTTAAGATAAAAAATGTTGTCTTTATTTTTTGTATTTGTTTTTTATGGTATTTGTGTAAAAAGTATTGTAAACACATTAGGTACTGTACTATATGTCTGATTATATTAGCTGATTATGTCAATTGACTGAGTGCATGCTCAGTCATGCTCAACTCCTTGTGACCCTATGGGCTGTAACCTGCCAGGTTCCTCTGTCCATGAGATTTTCCAGGCAAGAATACTACAGTGGGTTGTCGTTTCCTTTTCCAGGGGCTCTTTCTAACACAAGGATTGAAATCATGTCTCTTGCATCTCCTGGATTGTATGTGGATTCTTTACAGCTTGAGCCACCAGGAAAGTCTTGTTAGTTTGGTACCTAGGCTAACTTTGTTGGACCTAAGATTGGACCCTCAGAATTGAATACATTCATACAGAGAGGACTTAATGTTTATATATATTTTTTTTCAGATTATTTTCCCTTATAGTCTATTACAAAATATTGTATATAGTTCCCTGTGCTATGCAATAAGTTCATCTATTTAATATATAATAGTGTGTTTATGTTAATCCCAAGCTTCTAATTTATCCCTTGCTTACCTTTCCCTTTGGTAACCAAAAGTTTATTTCTGCAGGTCTATTACTCTTTTGTATATAAGTTTATTTCTATTATCTTTTGTTGGGGGGGCTTCCCTGGTGGCTCAGTGATAAAGAATCTACCTGCCAGTGAAGAAGATGTAAGGAAGAGCTCCTGGAGAAGGAAATAACAACCCACGCCTTCCTGGGGAATCCCAAGGACAGGAGAGTCTGGCGGGCTACAGTCCATAGTAGTAGTGAAGTCGCTCAGTCATGTCTTGACTCTTTGCAACCCCATGGACTGTAGCCTACAAGGTTCTCCCTCCATAGGATTTTCCAGGCGAGAGTACTGGAGTGAGTTGAAGAATCAGACACAACTTAGTGAGTAAAGAACAATAGTACACACAAACACACATCTTCTTTATCCATTCATCTGTTGATAGACATTTAGATTTCTTACTTGTCTATTACTGTAAATAATGCTACTTCAAACATAGCAGTACATGTATCTTTTTGAATTACATTTGATATATTAGTTAGTACACTTAGGGCTCTAGGATTCCAAGGCAAATTTCTATAGATCCACAGTATGAGGACAGTGATTCTTTCCTTAGACCTTGGATATGAGGATCAGACATTGTCAAAACCCAGGGAATAAGAATCAGATTGTATAAGACTAAGAGTTGGGGAAACAAACCCCACCTGAAGCAGACAGTTTGAGTATATCCCATTTTCTTTCCAGAGTGTGGACACCAGTCTTCTCTTAAATTCAGGATGTGAGGCTAGTCCCTCTCCTTCTCCCTCCTATCCACTTAAGGGCTCTATATCCTTCTCTGGAAACTGTCTTTGGGAACAGAACTGGCTTGTCTCCAGGGATCTAATCCATCTCTTGGTTTCTTATTACTAATGTTGTAGGAAAGGGCTTTAAAAAGGTTATAGTGTTGAAAGGCAGCATGTCTATAGCTTGGTAAAGGCTTATGAATTCTAATTCTGAAGTCACATAGCCTGAAGAGTTTCATTTTTACTTAGGTGTTTGCTGATTTAAGCTATTATCTCAGCTGCCCATTTTGAAATATTTTACTTATGCCTCCTATGAACAACCATGATTATTGTCTCTTTCTCCCAGATGAAAAACCCAAAGTTTAGAGAGATAAGTGATATGATCATCCAAGATACATCAGAAAGATTAAATGGTCAGAAAAAACTAAGATTATTCATTTAAGCCTAAATTTAAGCCTAATTTAAATTAAAATTAATAAAATAAAATATTATATCAAAAGGTATTTGAATAAAAAGGACTTTTAAAATGAAATATCAATAACCTCAGATATGTAGATGACACCATCCTTATGGCAGAAATAGAAGAACTAAAGAGCCTCTTGATGAAAATGAAAGAGGAGAGTGAAAAAGATGGCTTAAAGCTCAAAATTCAGAAAATGAGGATCATGGCATCTGGTCCCATCACTTCATGGGAAATAGATGGGGTAACAGTGACTGACTTTATTTTTCTGGGCTCCAAATCATTGCAGATGGTAACTGCAGCCATGAAATTAAAAGATGCTTACTCCTTGGAAGAAAAGTTATGACCAACCTAAACAGCATAGTAAAAAACAGAGACATTACTTTGCCAACAAAGGTCCATCTAGTCAAGGCTATGGCTTTTCCAGCGGTCATGTATGGATGTGAGAGTTGGACTATAAAGAAAGCTGAGCACAGAAGAATTGATGCTTTTGAACTGTGATGTTGGAGAAATCTCCTGAGAGTCCTTTGAACTGCAAGGAGATCCAACCAGTCCATTCTAAGGAAGGACTGATGCTAAAGCTAAAACTCCAACAGTTTGGCCACCTGATGCAAAGAGCTGACTCATTTGATAAGACCCTGATGCTGGGAAAGATTGAGGGCAGGAGGACAAGGGGCTGACAGAGGATGAGATGGTTGGATGGCATCACTGACACAATGGACATGAGTTTGCGTGGACTCCAGGAGTTGGTGATGGACAGGGAGGCCTGGAGTGCTGTGGTTCATGGGATCGCTAACAGTCAGACTTCACTGAGCAACTGAACTGAACTGAACTGCCTATAAGTTAAAATTGATAAAATAAAAATATTATATCTGCTGCTCCTGCTCCTAAGTCATTTCAGTCTTGTCTGACTCTGTGCGACTCCACAGACGGCAGCCCACCAGGCTCCCCCATCCCTGGGATTCTCCAGGCAAGAACATTGAAGTGGGTTGCCATTTCCTTCTCCAATGCATGAAAGTGAAAAGTGAAAGTGAAGTCATTCAGTCGTGTCCCACTCTGCATCCCCATGGATTCTTTGCATCCATGGATTTCTCCAGGCCAGAATACCGGAGTGGGTAGCCTTTCCCTTCTTCAGGGAATCTTCCCAACCCAGGGATTAAACCCAGGTCTCCTGCACTGCAAGCAGTCTTTACCAGCTGAGCTATGAAGGAAGACTGTTGCTTTCATTTATTTTTATGATTGAATTTTTGAGAAATTCCAGGGGTTTTATGTCCAGTTTAAATACTATTACCTAATGTAGTCTATGAACTAAGACATAGCATGCCATTGAAAGAGAAGTCTACACATATCTGAAACAGGATTTGAAGTGAAGTAACTAAGCAGGGCTTAAATGGAAGCAGTGATGCTTATATTTAGATCCTACCCATTAATAAGATTATCTACTATGAGAAATTATGAGAAACTAGGATCCTTTGTATTATATGGTCTAGTGAGGGCCGTTAGCAATTGCTCCTCTCCCAAGCTCCTTTCCATGTCATGGCATGCTATGCCACTTTAGTCAGGTCTAACTCTCTGCGACTGTATAGATTGTAGCCTGCCAGGCTCCTCTGTCCATGGGATTCTCCAAGCAAGAATACTGGAGTGAGTGCCATGCCCTCTTCCAGGGGATCTTCCGACCCAAGGATCAAACCTGTACCTCTTAAGTCTCCTGCATTGGCAGGAGGGCTCTTTACCACTAGCACCACAGGGGAAGGCCCAACCCCCTTTCAAACTTTGCTTATTCTAGCCCTAGAAAGACTCTTTCTGAAACCAAATTTCCTCAGACCCTATCTTACTGAGTCTGAGGTATCTCTGAGGGAAAGGAAAGCGTCTTAGGTCCCTAGACCAACAAGCTATTGTAGTCCTGCTTTCTACTCTAGCCCATTCAGGCATCAGTGCCACCAGTTATTTCCTGCACCTGTTTGGTTTAGTTTTTTCCTTTCCCTTTCCTTTATTCTCCTCCTCCTTCTTTTTCCTCCTCTTACCCCTCTCCTTCTCCTTCTTCCCTTCTATCGTATTCTTCTCCTCCATCTCCTATTTCTTCTGTGTTCACATGCTTTCTGGGGCTTGGAAGAGGTGGGACATTTATTTTATTTTGTTTTTAATTAACAGAGATAGACAGATCCAGTGGTTTTCTTCTTCTGCGTACCTTGCCTAGAGATAGCTCAGTGGATCAGAAAGTGTGAACATAGATAAGAGTTCCGGAGTACACAGAGCTGTGGCGAAGGAGAGGACCAGCTAAAGACAATGAAAGCCAGGGTGCTTCTCTTGCTGCTTTCAAAGACTCTGTCCTTGGTCTCCATGCAAGTAGATAAGTGAAAGAGATTATGAGTTTGTGCTTGGGGGTCTTGCATGGTTAACTGTTCAGAAATGCCTGGTCAATATGCCCTGTGTAAAATGTGTGTGTGTGTGTGTGTGTGTGTGTGTGTGTGTGTGTGCATGTGGCTAGATAAAATGCAAGCCCTTGAAAGCTGTATGAACACACTTCACTCTAATTTTAATTGCAATTAAAAATAAACAGTTTAAAAAGTTATGAAAACTAATTTAAATACAAAAAACAGACACAACATCACCTGAAAGAAAAAGAATGCTTCTCAGGCCAAAAACTCTTAACTATAATCTTTGGAATTTTCCAATGTGTACAAAGTGTGTTAATCATTAGAGAATTGATTAAGGGAAGTATAGGAAAAAGAAGGTTGCTCTGTTGGCCTAGAATCTAGAGACATTGAACCTCACATAATATTTATGTTCAGGCCATATCTATTTTTCTCATGAAGAGGATAAATAAGCCAAGTCTGAACTTACTGTCAAGATGCTTTCTTGGCATGATTGAATCCAGCTACCTGCCTTGTAAGTTTGCTTCCTCTACTTTTATTTGATTGACATAAGGAAAGCATGTATAACTCACAAAGACACGAAAATTCAAGTTATAAATACCAATATAAATTAATAAATAAGTACATTGATTTCTATTTTTAGGCTTGTGTGCCTTTTATTTTGACCAAAATACATCTTCAAGAGTCAATCTCAACCTACAAACCAATGGGCCACATTCTGACACTAACTAATTTGATCAAGGCCCTGTTTGCTGAGGTCTAAATAGTGCTGATTGGCATTACCTCTTTTCGCATTACTCCACTAATGTTTTTGTATGCGTGTAGTGGTGGGCGCTTAGGTATGTATTCACACATGCTAAGTTGCTTCAGTCATGTCCGACTCTGCAACCTGGACTGTAACCTGCCAACTCCTCTGTCCATGAGATTCTCCAGACAAGAATACTAGAGTGGGTTGCCATGACCCCCTCCAGGGGATCTTCCCAACCCAAGGACTGAACCTGTGTCTCCTGCATTGGCAGGTGTGTTCTTTACCAATAGGGCCACCAGGGAAGCCCGTTTAAATGTATAGGTGCCAACGGCATGCATGCGTGCCAAGTCACTTCAGTCTCATACTCCTCTATGACCCTATGGGCTGTAGCCCGCCAGGCTCCTCTGTCCATGGGGTTCTCTAGGCAAGAATATTGTAATAAATTGCCATGCCTTCCTCCAGGGGACCTTCCCAACCCAGGGATCGAACCTCAGTCTCCTGTGACTTCTGCATTGCAGGTGGATCCTTTACCACTGAGCCACAGAGTAAATCTGTAGGTGCCAATATAAATATTAGCAACTGTTATTGTATGAAATTTGGCTTTATTATGAATGATGTAAGAAAATACCAGAGAACTTTGGACAAAGAGATTACCATACACAATTTGCATTTGTACCAGTGGGGTTTGACTACCATATTGGGAAGACACTGTCAGGAGTAGCAGTAGAAGTTAGGAGTTAGGAGTCTGTAGTAAGCATTCAGGTGGAGATTACATTGCCTTACACTAGGGAGGTGGTAGCAAGGGGCCAATCTGTGAATAAATATTTAAAGTAACACTAAGTGGATTTTTGACCAGGATGTCGAATTTGTGAGGTGTCTGTATGTGTATGCACATGCATGCCTACACATGCTCTTGTTTCTGAACGTGAGTATCTGTGCAAGGATGTGAAAGCCAGACAAGGAGAGTCTTTATGTTGAGTTTGGTCAATTCCTTTGTTCATCACACTAACTGCCTCAGAATTCTTGCTTTTAAATGAGGATAGTGGTACTTCCCTGGGGGTCCTGTGGTTAGAAAAACTCCTGTCAATGTAGGAGATACAGGTTTAACCCCTGATAAGTCCAGAAAGATTCCCTGCCACTGAGCAATTAAGCCTGTTGGTCACAACTGCTGAGCCTAAGCACCGCAGCTGCTGAAGTCTATGTCCCCTAGAGTCTGTGCTCGACAGCAAGAGAAATCACAGTGAGAAGCCCAAGCACCACAACTGGAAAGCAGCCCTTGCCTGCTGCTACTGGAGAAAGCCTGCATGCATCAGGAAGGACAGGGGCAGCCACAATAAATAAATAAAATCAAGTGAAGATGGTGGATGGGTAGGTAGGAAAATCAGAAAATATCTCTGGAGCATGTTCACACATTCAAATTTTAGCCAGAGTGACATGAACAGTGACAGCACTTCGTGGCTGCTGATCAGAGGCCTAGAAGGCAAGACATTTTCCCCTGAGAGCAGCATCAAGGCAGGCCTGAAATGCTTCCTTAGTCTAGCGTTCCCTGCTGTCATCCCCAGTCAGATCTGCCCAGCATGTCACAGGCCCTTTGTCAGCTGATGTCGGGGGTGCTCTAAAATCATTAATGATGTTTTCCTCTTCCTGTTTCATGCCCCCCTCTTTCATCCTCATATCTCAGTCCATAACCAGAGAACCCTGCAAAGAGGATGTACACTATGTGGAATTTTAAAAACGTGAGACCTAGGACTTGCCTGGTGTACAGTAGATAAGAATTTGTCTGCCAGAGGAAGGAACGTGAGTTTGACCTTGGTCTGGGAAAGTTCCATGTGCTGCAAAGCAACTAAGCCTGAGCTCCATGACTAATGAGCCTGCACCAGACTACTGAGGCCCACACACTGCTACTACTGAAGCCCATGCACCCGGGAGCATGTGCTTCACCAGGAGAAGACACTGCAGTGAGAAGTCCACACACAATGAAGAGCACAATTTCATCTCTGATTTGACCCCCTAAAACCTTTGACTTGAAAATGAGAGACTTTTCTTTAACTTGTTGATTCTAGATGCACATAGCAATTCAACTTTCTTTTAAACATGGATGCTGCTAGCATGGTTCACTTGTTGTTAAGATCCATTAAAAAGAAGGCTCCAAAATTCCCTACTCTTCAATGTTGCCGTTTCAGCCTGAGACCTTTTACATTTAGGAAGAGATGTTAAATGAGTCAACTTACTCTTTATAAATTCTCACCCGACATTAACTTTTGTTAAAAGTCAAAGTAGGAAACTGTTGAGACTTTTTTTTTCATTACCCTGCAACATTTAAAGACGACATTATATACACATTATATATACAAATTGACAAGGGTAGCTGATTTTTCACAAGGTCAGAGTAGGAATTTTTTTTAGTCTTGGCTGTCTGATTTCAAAATGATGTCCTAAACTGTTCTAAACCACCCTACTTTACTTGTCAATTAGCAGTAGATCAAAAAGCCTTCTTCTAATAACAACATTAGCTCTGCTGTTAACGCCATACCTTTCTTGGTATAGAAACTAAATATATAGCTTTGGGAAGAATCAACAGCAATGTAGCCCAAAAAAGAGAAAAAACTATATCCTTCCTCTGATAGTAAAAGGGTGTTTTTTTGTTTTGTTTTGTTTTTTAAGAAATAGCTAGAGTTGGATGCTTGGAGAAGGCGATGGCACCCCATTTCAGTACTCTTGCCTGGAAAATCCCATGGACAGAGGAGCCTGGTAGGCTGCAGTCCATGGGGTCACTAAGAGCCGGACACGACTGAGCAATTTTACTTTGACTTTTCACTTTCATGCATTGGAGAAGGAAATGGCAACCCACTCCAGTATTCTTGCTTAGAGAATCCCAGGGATGGAGGAGCCCAGTGGGCTGCCACCTATGGGGTTGCACAGAGTCGGACACGACTGAAGCGACTTAGCAGTAGCAGCAGCAGCAGTACGAACATCTCATGAGTAATGTCTAGATGATATATTCTTGTTTGTGAATTTTTCACTTTAAGAATGCATCCACAGTGTACACCAAAATATGTTATCTATTCTATTCTATATCAGGAAGATTTTTTTTCTGTTGTCTCTCCTGTTTACCTGAAATTCTCAGAATACACAAACATATTATTCATCAGTGATTTGGCCTATGCGATCCTCCTTTTCTTTTCTGACTTTTGTCTTCTTGTCTTTTGGACAATTGTCTATACTACTTATCTTTACCCCTTTTATACCAAGGGCTTCATCATCTGATCTCATAAAAACCTTGAACACACTCATTTACAGTCACTTGTTAGATGTGTTAGCTTCAGAATCTCACCAACTAGATTCAGAACTGGGAAAAGAATAAGTCAAAGCTGTGTATTGTCACCTTGCTTATTTAATTTATATGCAGAGTACATCATGAGAAATACAGGGCTGGATGAAGCACAAGCTGGAATCAAGATTGCTGGGAGAAATATCAATAACCTCAGATATGCAGATGACACCCACCTTATGGCAGAAAGCAAAGAGGAAGTAAAGAGCCTCTTCATGAAAGTGAAAGAAGAGAATGAAAAAGCTGGCTTAAAACTCAACAGTCAAAAAATGAAGACCATGGCATCCGGTTCCATCATCTGATTGGAAAGAGATGGGGAAGCAATGGAAATAGTGATGGACTTTATTTTCCTGGGCTCCAAAGTCACTGCAGATGGTGACTGCAGCCATGAAATTAAAAGATGCTTGCTCCTTGGAAGAAAAACTATGACAAATCTAGAGAGCTTATTAAAAGGTGGAGACATCACTTGGCCAACAAAAGTTCCATCTAGTCAAAGCTATGATTCTTCCAGTAGCCATGTATGTATGTGAGAGTTTTATCATAAAGAAAGCTGACTGCCAAAAAATTGATGCTATTGAACTGTGATATTGGGGAAGACTGTCAAGAGTCCCTTAGAGTGCAAGGAGAGCAAATCATTCAAACCTGAAGGATATCAGTCCTAAATATTCATTGAAAGAACTGATGTTGAAGCTACTTTGGCCACCTGATGTGAAGAACTGACTCATTTGAAAAGACCCTGGTGCTGGGAAAGATTGAAGGCAGGAGAAGAGGACAACAGAGGATGAAATGGCTGAATGGCATCACCAACTCAATGGACATGAATTTGAGTAAGCTCCAGGAGTTGGTGATAGACAGGGAAGCCTGGCATGCTGCAGTCCATGGGATTGCAAAATATCATGCACAACTGAGCCACTGAAGTGAACTGAACTGAGATTCAGAATTAGGATGCAAGAGGGAACAAGGATTACTCAAAATTCATATGTCATTGTCAGACTCCAGCACAGAAGGTTCTGTCCTTCTTGTAGATCTTCATAAGATGATAGAGGAAACTAGGGTAAAAAGAGGTCGGGGAGGAAGAGCAATGGGGACTGTAAAATGCTTAAAGAAAATCTTAAAACAGTGGTGCCTTTAGGCAGAAGAACTTAATAGATCGAAGTGATGTTCTGGAAGACATTTACAAGAAAGGCTAAATAGCACATTTTTTAAAAATAAAACATACCAATGATCTAATAACCAAATCAAGCTGCAACTTGAATTCTTTAAGGGAGAGTAAGACTAAGGAGCAGAGCCTATTTTCCAATAACATCAGCTGTTTACAACCATCTTGTCATTGGGTCCAAGATACTGATATATTTTCTCAAAGTCTCAACTTAGCCCTTCATTTCTTTATGTCTTCAGTGCTTTGCCCTCCCAAGTGCCCATCTGAGTAAGAGACAGTGAAATAATTTAAATACACCAGTGCAATGAAAATAAGTGTCTTTATTAAGCAGAGGCCAGATGCTCAAAATGCTTCATAATTTTTCCATATTCAATTTTTGGGTTCTGAAGATGAAAAAACCTTTCCTGGAAATCAGGAAGGGGAGCTTAGTGATATCTGTGGGCCAGGGCATTGGCAACACCAGCCACCACCTTCTGAAAGTCAGCCTGCAGCACCGGGGTGAATTCAGTGCCATGGCGGCGAGCCAGCACAACCACCAGCACGTTGCCCAGGAGCTGTGTGGGAAAGACATTAAGCAAGGGCAGGGTTAGTGCAGGTTAGTAAAGTGAAAGTCGCTCAGTCATGTCTGACTCTTCTCCAGGCCACAATACTGGAGAGAGTAGCCTTTCCCTTCTCCAGGGAATCTTCCCAACCCATGGATAGAACCCAGGTCTCTCACACTGCAGGCAGATTCTTTACCAGCTGAGCCGTAAGGGAAGCCCAAGAATACTGGAGTGGGCAGCCTATCCCTTCTCCAGTCATTCTTCCCGACCCAGGAATTGAAGTGGGATCTCCTGCATTGCAAGCAGACTCTTTACCAACTGAGCTATGAGGGAAGTCCAAGGTTAGATTCAGGGTATTTCAGTCTCATCCCAAGCTGTTACCGTAGGATATAAGCACAAAGATGACTTAAGTGAAGATGTTGCTACTGATGTGAATCTACCTATATCTTCCTGAATATATATTTAGAACTGTTTCTCTCTTTCTAACTTAATTCAGAACTTGTTATCATTTTTATTATTTTGAATCATTTCAAAAAGCAATAGAACATTTTATTCCTTGAAAGAAACAGATAAGGGGAAAATATGATTTTTAAAGTTGATAAAATAAATATTTTTTTCAAATTAAACCCTCAAAATAAAAAGTATAATTACAAAGAGGATATTGAAGATAATAGAGAACAAGAATGAATCAGAGGAAATGATGGTTGTGAGCAAAGAGGTTAAAAGAGTCTAAACGGTTCTGAGGAATCCTTAGCACTCTAACCAGAATACCTCTTCTCCATTCTAAACTGTGTCTTGCCATTCAGCTTTCTCCCCATGACATGAGCTTGACCATAAAAACAAGAAGAACACTGAAGACTCCACAAACTCACCCTTCTCCAATGCATGAAAATGAAAAGTGAAAGTGAAGTTGCTCAGTTGTGTCCGACTCTTAGCAACCCAATGGACTGCAGCCTACCAGGCTCCTGCACCCATGGGATTTTCCAGCAAGAGCAAAGAGGTTAAAAGAACCTAAATGGTTCAGAGACGTCCTTAGCACTCTAACCAGAATACATCTTCTCCATTCTAAACTGTGTCTGCTATTCCGCCCTCTCCCCATGACACGAGCTTGACCATAAAAAGAAGAAGGAGAATACTGAGGATTCCATAAACTCACCTTGAAGTTCTCAGGATCCACGTGCAGCTTATCACAGTGCAGCTCACTCAGCGAAGCAAAGGTGCCCTTGAGGTCGTCGAGATGCTTCAGGCCCTCACTAAAGGAGTCTAGCACCTTCTTGCCGTGGGCCTTCACTTTAGCATTGCCCAAAATGGCATCAGCAGAGGACAAGTCCCCAAAGTGCTCAAAGAACCTCTGAGTCCAGGGGTAGACAACCAGCAGCCTAAGGGGAGAAAACAGCACACGGTCAGAGGAAGTCAGCAGCTTTCAGAATCTCAGGGGCAGCTCTGTCCTCACATGCCTCGGTGCCATTCACTCTCCTTAAACCTGTCTTGTAAGCAGGACACCTACCTGCCCAGGGCCTCAGCACCAGCTTCATCCACGTTCACCTTGCCCCAGAAGCCGGTAACGGCAGCCTTCTCCTCAGCAGTCAGCATGGTGTGTGTTTGTGTAGTTGCTAGTGAACACGGTTGTGTCAGAAGCAAGTGTAAGCAGCAGCTGGCCCGGCTCTTCCTTTTATGCCCAGCCCTGCCGCCTGCCCTCCCTGCTTCTGTGAGCAGATTGGCTCAGGCCAAGTTGTGGTTCCACAGGGTGAGGCTTGAACGATGATAGTCATACCTCTCCTCGGTCTTCCTGGCACTGACTTTAGACTGTCAGCCCTCTCTCTGGGCATCTCAAGGTCTCAGTCATTTCAGCAATACACATTGCTACTAAAATCATCTTCCTTAGCAAGTTTGCTGGTAGAGATTTTAGAATCACAACGAGGTAACCTCTTGGAAACCTACCTCCTTAATTTTCTTATTACACAAATGAAGAATCCGGGCTCCAGAAAATGGAAAGAATTTGTCCACTATGATTCAACGTAAGACTATGTGGATGGATCATCTCCTGTGCCTTCAGAATACGCAAAAGAATTACAAGTACAGCCTGGATAAAACCTCTGCCCCTGTTCTAAATATGCATCTCTTTTGTTTGCTTGTTTGGGATTAAATCGTTCTGGTATGAAAATAAATATTCCTTTGCTTATCTACTCATTCAAATTTTTCTTAATTTAATTTATGACCAAATAAATAATGATAGAAAAATAGAATAAGTATGGATTGAGAGATCCTGTGAAATACTCCATTAATCCATGTGTGAAAACATAGAGACCTCTCCATGTAGTAAGAAATACAAATAAGTGAAAAATCAATCATAACCCCAAGGTTTCAATAACCCTGAGAGAGGTAATGTGTTCAAAGACTAGTAGAGGTATGTAACTTGTTTCCTCGTGGACTGACCTGGGAAAGTGTCTGGAAGAACAGAGAAGCTTCTCCATGATTTAAAATGAGGGATAAAATTGTGGAAAGACATTCCAGCTTGAATCAGATTATTTGTTTTCTTCCTCTAAGTCTCTAAGAATATTGTGTTCATAAGAATTACTTCTATTTTATTCATCCATAATTTTGTTTTCTCTATATACTTTATACCTTCTTTCACTAAAATTTATTCTTCATTATCTACAGCTTTTCAAATATCTTCTCTATTTGCCTCTCCTCTCATCCATATAATAAATCCTGTTACTTTCTTAGGCAAGAAAAAACTTCTGAGATATAGAGGTCTGTTTCTTACTACCAGAAGATTTACTGAAAAAAAGCAAAAGCAGCAAGCATTTCTGAGTTAAGCAGAACTTCAGAGTTCCCTGAGGTTCTCCTACTTTCTACCATCTCTACTTTCTGCATCTTCCCTTCTTATTCAATTTCTAATTCCTTTCAGTAAAGATAGGAGCATATATATTTACTTTCCATGATCTCTCTCTTTAGAACCTTCTCCTGATTCAGACAACTTAATGTCTAAAATAATCTCTTTCTCACCTTTGCCATCACTATCAAAACATGTTTAAAAAAATCTCTCATTCTCTCAGCTCTATGTCTCTGTAACTCCAACTAATATATTTTTAGGGGAACTAGAAGGAAAGAATTTCTGCATTTCTAGTTGTTACAAAGAAATTCATAAATGTCCAGCTTTCATTACTCCATCCTCCAAAATGTTTTTTCCATCATTGCTAGGTAAATGAAGATTCCTCACCCCTTTGACCTGGCCCATTCCCATTGAAACACTTGTGAACAAATTCATTTTGATATTTTCAGACATCCAGAAAAGTCTTGGATCTTGCCTGACTGTCTGGAAGTTAGGGCAGAATTAAAGCCCACAAAAGATTATAGGAGTAAAAAATATAGAATTTAAACATTTTCAATTTATATACACGCCTTTCTGCAACCCTCAAGCAAAGAGGCTCTAACTATTGGTCTATACTTCAAAAAAAAATTCCACAATTGAATTCTGGGAAAAGAAAACTTCCAAATGTTTTAAATGTTAAAAACAAAAAGAAGATAAAAAAAAAGTACATTTGGTTTGACCTTTAGGTTTGAGTTTCAATTGATTAAATTGAAATCTCCATTAGCTTTATCATTGTTTTATATTTGTACTCTTTTAAACACTCTAATTCACACCCCTGATATCAGAGGTCAGGCATATGTGAGTGAAAGGACTTCTGGGAAACTTTGGACATGTCTTTTCAGGAAGTCTGTGTTATGGAAAACTCACAGAATTTACTAAATAATAGTATAGTCTATTCCTATATATTCTTGTAAAGGAGCCATATTGTCAGGGCTACAATTCTGCTGTCTTAACTGACAGAAATTAGCATGTACTAAAAGACTTCCCCGATCACTTTTTTATTTTCAGAGATAATTTCCCTAATTCATTTGATTTGAACTAGTTTTAAATATTTGATCTATAATATTATATTAATTTCAGGTGTACAGCATAGTGATTCAGTATTTTTAAGGACTATGCACCATTTAAAGTTGCAATAAATTACTGACTAGGTTTTCTGTTCTGCAAAATTAATCCTTGTTGCTAATCTATACACAGTAGTTTGTATTTCTTAATCCCCTACCCCTATCCTGACCTTCTCCTCCCACCATGGGTAAATATTAGTTTGTTCTGTATACCTGTGAGTTTTTTTCTGTTTGTTATATTGTTTATTTTGCTTTTTGTGTTCCACATAAAAGTTGCAACATATAGGATTTTGTCTATATTTATCTGACATTTCATCAAGCATAATATCCTACAGGTTCATCCAAGTTGTTGCAACTGGAAAATTTTCATTCTTTTTTATGCCTGAGTAATATGTAATATTCCAGTGTACATATGTGTGTATATATATACACACACACACATTTATATATATACATGCTGCTAAGTCACTTCAGTCATGTCCGACTCTGTGTGGCCCCATATACAGCAGCCCACCAGGCTCCCCCGTCCCTGGGATTCTTCAGGCAAGAACACTGAAGTGGGTTGCCATTTTCTTCTCTAATGCATGAAAGTGAAAAGTGAAAGGGAAGTCGCTCAGTCGTGTCCAACTCTTCGTGACCCCATGAGACCCTCTTTTATACTGATTGCTGCTGCAGCCACCATAATGCACGTCTCAGAGCAAGAGCTGTTACTATTTTTCACGCTTGCTACTTGGTATGATTAAAGAGGAAATGGGCTTGCCCTTCTAATTCTGCAGGGACAAAACTGAAAGTTGTTATAAGACATCAAAAAATCGGCAAAAATAAGAGACTGAATAGTTATATAAAATGGGATTATGTTCAGAGCCTAAAGTGCAAATCCAGGCCGCCATTAAAAAGTTCTGGAATGCTTCTTAGGCCCACAGCCATCTTCACCATCATGAGCTTTCTTGGACTCTGTGAAGGGATCCACAGCATGTCTGCTCTACTTTGATTAAAGCCCTGTTGAGCATACACACATCTGCACACATTCACACAAGTCCACAGAGAGAGGAACAGATATATATATATATATTTTTTTTCTTTTCCTTTATTCCAGTCTGGCAAGGTGACCTAATTCTTAATGTTCTATGTTCTCTACCAGGATGGGCCCATTCTGAGTATAATTAAGAGGATGAACATAGACTTTCTTCAGGAAAATCATGACATTTCATTCAGAGATATGTGCTTTCATCATTTGGTTCAAAATTTTCACTCAGCTAGAATTTTCTTGTACATGCTCTGCTGTGCAATTTTTAATTATCAAAGTAGAATATTTCAGCAATCTAATCTATATTTTTCTGAGTAAAGTATCTATTTTATTTGGTTATTTTCCATTAATATTTATTATAAGATAAAGCGGTTATTATTTACTCTTCTTCCCCAGATGTACATTATCTTAGTTAACTCAGTTTTAGAACTGTTTCTAAAATAAAACAACAACAACAAAAAAAAAGCAAATGCTTTATGAAGAGCTGAACTCATAGAAACAGATGTCATAAGCAGAATAGTTTAGGAATAGTATAGTTTAATTCATGTTTAAAAAAGTCAAATTTTCTTTCTAAAAACAGTAAAATCAATATAGCCATAATTTTGATAAAATATATCCTGACTTCAGCTCAGTACAGTCACTCAGTCGTGTCCAATTCTTTGCGACCCCATGAATGGCAGCATGCCAGGCCTCCTTGACCATCTCCAACTCCCAGAGTTTACTCAAACTCATGTCAATCAAGTCAGTGAGGCCATCCAACCATCTTATCCTCTGTCGTCCCCTTCTCCTCCTGCCCTCAATCCCTCCCAGCATCAGAATCTTTTCCAATGAATCATCTCTTCACATGAGATGGCCAAAGTACTGGAGTTTCAGCTTCAGCATCAGTCCTTCCAATGAACACCTAGGACTGATCTCCTTTAGAATGGACTGGTTGGACCTCCTTGCAGTGCAAGGGACTCTCAAGAGTCTTCTGCAACACCACAGTTCAAAAGCATCAATTCTTTGGTGCTCAGCTTTCATCACAGTCCAAATCTCACATCCATATATGACCACTGGTAAAACCATAGCCTTGACAAGACAGACCTTTGTTGTCAAAGTAATATCTCTGCTTTTCAGTATGCTGTCTAGGTTACTCATAACTTTACTTTGAAGGAGTAAGCGTCTTTTAATTTCATGGCTGCAATCACCATCCACAGTGATTATGGAGCTCAAACAGATAAAGTCTGACACTGTTTCCACTGTTTAACCATCTAATTCCCATGAAGTGATGGGACCAGATGCCAAT
>SJYC01127054.1:0-33269 GCA_006408675.1 Madoqua kirkii
ACTGAGGATTCCATAAACTCACCTTGAAGTTCTCAGGATCCACGTGCAGCTTATCACAGTGCAGCTCACTCAGCGAAGCAAAGGTGCCCTTGAGGTCGTCGAGATGCTTCAGGCCCTCACTAAAGGAGTCTAGCACCTTCTTGCCGTGGGCCTTCACTTTAGCATTGCCCAAAATGGCATCAGCAGAGGACAAGTCCCCAAAGTGCTCAAAGAACCTCTGAGTCCAGGGGTAGACAACCAGCAGCCTAAGGGGAGAAAACAGCACACGGTCAGAGGAAGTCAGCAGCTTTCAGAATCTCAGGGGCAGCTCTGTCCTCACATGCCTCGGTGCCATTCACTCTCCTTAAACCTGTCTTGTAAGCAGGACACCTACCTGCCCAGGGCCTCAGCACCAGCTTCATCCACGTTCACCTTGCCCCAGAAGCCGGTAACGGCAGCCTTCTCCTCAGCAGTCAGCATGGTGTGTGTTTGTGTAGTTGCTAGTGAACACGGTTGTGTCAGAAGCAAGTGTAAGCAGCAGCTGGCCCGGCTCTTCCTTTTATGCCCAGCCCTGCCGCCTGCCCTCCCTGCTTCTGTGAGCAGATTGGCTCAGGCCAAGTTGTGGTTCCACAGGGTGAGGCTTGAACGATGATAGTCATACCTCTCCTCGGTCTTCCTGGCACTGACTTTAGACCGTCAGCCCTCTCTCTGGGCATCTCAAGGTCTCAGTCATTTCAGCAATACACATTGCTACTAAAATCATCTTCCTTAGCAAGTTTGCTGGTAGAGATTTTAGAATCACAACGAGGTAACCTCTTGGAAACCTACCTCCTTAATTTTCTTATTACACAAATGAAGAATCCGGGCTCCAGAAAATGGAAAGAATTTGTCCACTATGATTCAACGTAAGACTATGTGGATGGATCATCTCCTGTGCCTTCAGAATACGCAAAAGAATTACAAGTACAGCCTGGATAAAACCTCTGCCCCTGTTCTAAATATGCATCTCTTTTGTTTGCTTGTTTGGGATTAAATCGTTCTGGTATGAAAATAAATATTCCTTTGCTTATCTACTCATTCAAATTTTTCTTAATTTAATTTATGACCAAATAAATAATGATAGAAAAATAGAATAAGTATGGATTGAGAGATCCTGTGAAATACTCCATTAATCCATGTGTGAAAACATAGAGACCTCTCCATGTAGTAAGAAATACAAATAAGTGAAAAATCAATCATAACCCCAAGGTTTCAATAACCCTGAGAGAGGTAATGTGTTCAAAGACTAGTAGAGGTATGTAACTTGTTTCCTCGTGGACTGACCTGGGAAAGTGTCTGGAAGAACAGAGAAGCTTCTCCATGATTTAAAATGAGGGATAAAATTGTGGAAAGACATTCCAGCTTGAATCAGATTATTTGTTTTCTTCCTCTAAGTCTCTAAGAATATTGTGTTCATAAGAATTACTTCTATTTTATTCATCCATAATTTTGTTTTCTCTATATACTTTATACCTTCTTTCACTAAAATTTATTCTTCATTATCTACAGCTTTTCAAATATCTTCTCTATTTGCCTCTCCTCTCATCCATATAATAAATCCTGTTACTTTCTTAGGCAAGAAAAAACTTCTGAGATATAGAGGTCTGTTTCTTACTACCAGAAGATTTACTGAAAAAAAGCAAAAGCAGCAAGCATTTCTGAGTTAAGCAGAACTTCAGAGTTCCCTGAGGTTCTCCTACTTTCTACCATCTCTACTTTCTGCATCTTCCCTTCTTATTCAATTTCTAATTCCTTTCAGTAAAGATAGGAGCATATATATTTACTTTCCATGATCTCTCTCTTTAGAACCTTCTCCTGATTCAGACAACTTAATGTCTAAAATAATCTCTTTCTCACCTTTGCCATCACTATCAAAACATGTTTAAAAAAATCTCTCATTCTCTCAGCTCTATGTCTCTGTAACTCCAACTAATATATTTTTAGGGGAACTAGAAGGAAAGAATTTCTGCATTTCTAGTTGTTACAAAGAAATTCATAAATGTCCAGCTTTCATTACTCCATCCTCCAAAATGTTTTTTCCATCATTGCTAGGTAAATGAAGATTCCTCACCCCTTTGACCTGGCCCATTCCCATTGAAACACTTGTGAACAAATTCATTCTGATATTTTCAGACATCCAGAAAAGTCTTGGATCTTGCCTGACTGTCTGGAAGTTAGGGCAGAATTAAAGCCCACAAAAGATTATAGGAGTAAAAAATATAGAATTTAAACATTTTCAATTTATATACACGCCTTTCTGCAACCCTCAAGCAAAGAGGCTCTAACTATTGGTCTATACTTCAAAAAAAAATTCCACAATTGAATTCTGGGAAAAGAAAACTTCCAAATGTTTTAAATGTTAAAAACAAAAAGAAGATAAAAAAAAAGTACATTTGGTTTGACCTTTAGGTTTGAGTTTCAATTGATTAAATTGAAATCTCCATTAGCTTTATCATTGTTTTATATTTGTACTCTTTTAAACACTCTAATTCACACCCCTGATATCAGAGGTCAGGCATATGTGAGTGAAAGGACTTCTGGGAAACTTTGGACATGTCTTTTCAGGAAGTCTGTGTTATGGAAAACTCACAGAATTTACTAAATAATAGTATAGTCTATTCCTATATATTCTTGTAAAGGAGCCAAATTGTCAGGGCTACAATTCTGCTGTCTTAACTGACAGAAATTAGCATGTACTAAAAGACTTCCCCGATCACTTTTTTATTTTCAGAGATAATTTCCCTAATTCATTTGATTTGAACTAGTTTTAAATATTTGATCTATAATATTATATTAATTTCAGGTGTACAGCATAGTGATTCAGTATTTTTAAGGACTATGCACCATTTAAAGTTGCAATAAATTACTGACTAGGTTTTCTGTTCTGCAAAATTAATCCTTGTTGCTAATCTATACACAGTAGTTTGTATTTCTTAATCCCCTACCCCTATCCTGACCTTCTCCTCCCACCATGGGTAAATATTAGTTTGTTCTGTATACCTGTGAGTTTTTTTCTGTTTGTTATATTGTTTATTTTGCTTTTTGTGTTCCACATAAAAGTTGCAACATATAGGATTTTGTCTATATTTATCTGACATTTCATCAAGCATAATATCCTACAGGTTCATCCAAGTTGTTGCAACTGGAAAATTTTCATTCTTTTTTATGCCTGAGTAATATGTAATATTCCAGTGTACATATGTGTGTATATATATACACACACACACATTTATATATATACATGCTGCTAAGTCACTTCAGTCATGTCCGACTCTGTGTGGCCCCATATACAGCAGCCCACCAGGCTCCCCCGTCCCTGGGATTCTTCAGGCAAGAACACTGAAGTGGGTTGCCATTTTCTTCTCTAATGCATGAAAGTGAAAAGTGAAAGGGAAGTCGCTCAGTCGTGTCCAACTCTTCGTGACCCCATGAGACCCTCTTTTATACTGATTGCTGCTGCAGCCACCATAATGCACGTCTCAGAGCAAGAGCTGTTACTATTTTTCACGCTTGCTACTTGGTATGATTAAAGAGGAAATGGGCTTGCCCTTCTAATTCTGCAGGGACAAAACTGAAAGTTGTTATAAGACATCAAAAAATCAGGCAAAAATAAGAGACTGAATAGTTATATAAAATGGGATTATGTTCAGAGCCTAAAGTGCAAATCCAGGCCGCCATTAAAAAGTTCTGGAATGCTTCTTAGGCCCACAGCCATCTTCACCATCATGAGCTTTCTTGGACTCTGTGAAGGGATCCACAGCATGTCTGCTCTACTTTGATTAAAGCCCTGTTGAGCATACACACATCTGCACACATTCACACAAGTCCACAGAGAGAGGAACAGATATATATATATATATTTTTTTTCTTTTCCTTTATTCCAGTCTGGCAAGGTGACCTAATTCTTAATGTTCTATGTTCTCTACCAGGATGGGCCCATTCTGAGTATAATTAAGAGGATGAACATAGACTTTCTTCAGGAAAATCATGACATTTCATTCAGAGATATGTGCTTTCATCATTTGGTTCAAAATTTTCACTCAGCTAGAATTTTCTTGTACATGCTCTGCTGTGCAATTTTTAATTATCAAAGTAGAATATTTCAGCAATCTAATCTATATTTTTCTGAGTAAAGTATCTATTTTATTTGGTTATTTTCCATTAATATTTATTATAAGATAAAGCGGTTATTATTTACTCTTCTTCCCCAGATGTACATTATCTTAGTTAACTCAGTTTTAGAACTGTTTCTAAAATAAAACAACAACAACAAAAAAAAAGCAAATGCTTTATGAAGAGCTGAACTCATAGAAACAGATGTCATAAGCAGAATAGTTTAGGAATAGTATAGTTTAATTCATGTTTAAAAAAGTCAAATTTTCTTTCTAAAAACAGTAAAATCAATATAGCCATAATTTTGATAAAATATATCCTGACTTCAGCTCAGTACAGTCACTCAGTCGTGTCCAATTCTTTGCGACCCCATGAATGGCAGCATGCCAGGCCTCCTTGACCATCTCCAACTCCCAGAGTTTACTCAAACTCATGTCAATCAAGTCAGTGAGGCCATCCAACCATCTTATCCTCTGTCGTCCCCTTCTCCTCCTGCCCTCAATCCCTCCCAGCATCAGAATCTTTTCCAATGAATCATCTCTTCACATGAGATGGCCAAAGTACTGGAGTTTCAGCTTCAGCATCAGTCCTTCCAATGAACACCTAGGACTGATCTCCTTTAGAATGGACTGGTTGGACCTCCTTGCAGTGCAAGGGACTCTCAAGAGTCTTCTGCAACACCACAGTTCAAAAGCATCAATTCTTTGGTGCTCAGCTTTCATCACAGTCCAAATCTCACATCCATATATGACCACTGGTAAAACCATAGCCTTGACAAGACAGACCTTTGTTGTCAAAGTAATATCTCTGCTTTTCAGTATGCTGTCTAGGTTACTCATAACTTTACTTTGAAGGAGTAAGCGTCTTTTAATTTCATGGCTGCAATCACCATCCACAGTGATTATGGAGCTCAAACAGATAAAGTCTGACACTGTTTCCACTGTTTAACCATCTAATTCCCATGAAGTGATGGGACCAGATGCCAATATCTTCGTTTTCTGAATGTTGAGCTTTAAGCCAATTTTTTCACTCTCCTCTTTCACTTTCATCAAGAGGCTTTTCAGTTCCTCTTCACTTTCTGGCATGAAGCTGATGTCATCTGCATATCTGAGGTTATTGATATTTCTCCCAGCAATCTTGATTCTAGCCTGTGCTTCTTCCAGCCCAGCATTCCTCATGATGTACTCTGCATATAAGTTAAATAAGCAGGGTGACAATATGCAACCTTGATGTACTCATTTTCCTATTTGGAACCAGTCTGTTGTTCCATGTTCAGTTCTAACTGTTGCTTCCTGACCTGCATATAGGTTTCTCAAGAGGCAGGTCAGGTGCTCTGGTATTCTCATCTCTTGAAGAATTTTCCAGTTGATTGTGATCCACACAGTCAAAGGCTTTGGCATAGTCAATGAAGCAGAAATAGACTGAAAATCTCTTGCTTTTTCCATAATCCAGTAGATGTTGGCAATTTGATCTCTGGTTTCTCTGCCTTTTCTAAAACCAGCTTCAACATCTGGAAGTTCACGGTTCACTTATTTCTAAAGCCTGGCTTGGAGAATTTTGAGCATTACTTTATTAGTGTGTGAGATGAGTGCAATTGTGCGGTAGTTTGAATATTCTTTGGCATTGCCTTTCTTTGGAATTGGAATGAAAACTGACCCTTTCCAGTCTTGTGGCCACGGCTGAGTTTTCCCAATTTGCTAGCATATTGAGTGCAGCACTTTCATAGCATCTTCTTTCAGGATTTGAAATAGCTCAACTGGAGTTCCATCACCTCCTCTAGCTTTGTTCATAGTGATGCTTTCTAAGGCCCACTTGATTTCACATTCCAGGATGTCTTGCTGTAGGTGAGTTGTCACATCATCATGATTATCTGGGTCATGAAGATCTTTTTTGTACAGTTCTGTGTGTTCTTGCCACCTCTTCTTAATATCTTCTGCTTCTGTTAGGTTCATACCATTTCTGTCCCTTATTGAACCCATCTTTGCATGAAATGTTCCCTTGCTATCTCTAATTTTCTTGAAGAGATCTCTAGTCTTTCCCATTCTGTTATTTTCCTCTATTTCTTTGCACTGATCGCTAAGGAAGATTCTCTTATCACTTCTTGCTATTCTTTGGAACTCTGCATTCAGATGCGTATATCTTTCCTTTTCTCCTTTGCTTTTTGCTTCTCTTCTTTTCACAGCTATTTGTAATGTCTCTTTATCAATTCCATATTAATATTTCCCCCACTGGGCTCAGATTTTAATTCATTCAGAATTAGCTTTTATTTACCTCAAAAGTGGGCTATGATATTGATTTATCAAGAACAAAGGGGCAGTCTTTCTCAAGTAAAATTTGGAACTGTATGTCTGGAAAGGCAGAATCTTGGCTTCAGACTGGGCACCTTTGACAAATACACAAGGCATTATTTCTCAAAGCCAACTTTCAGGGCATTTCTCTGAGGCTTAACAGATGGAAAATCTAGAATAACATCCTAAATTCTCATGACATTCAACTGCCTGATTATAAAATGATTATGGAAATCAATGCACAACATTACTTACTTCTTGCTCTCTCTCCTCTCCTTTCTCCTCCCCGCTTCTTCCCTCCTTTCTCTCTCTCTCCTCTCCTTTCCTCCCTCTTCCTTCCCTTCCTCTCTCTCTCCTCTCCTTTCTTCCCCATTTTCCCTCCCTTTCTCTCTCTCTCCTCTCCTTTCTTCCCCATTTTCCCTCCCTTTCTCTCTCTCTCCTCTCCTTTCTTCCCCATTTTCCCTCCCTTTCTCTCTCTCTCCTCTCCTTCCCCGCCCTTCCTTCTTTGCTCCCTTGCTCTTTCTCTGACTCTTCGTATCTCCCTCTGTTGCTGTCTTTCTCTCCTTGACTCTGGTCTTTTTCCATCTTTCTTTCTTCCACACATACCCCATCTGCATTAACACATACTGAACATGATCTATAAAGCAACATGATAGGGAGGAACTAGAAATAACTTGGGTATATTATCAAATAAAATCAAATAATAAGGAATTATTTTTACTCTTAGAATTTTTACTGAAGTTCTTCTTTAACAAGGAGTAAAAACATATAACAAGCTGCCAAGTTTCTTTCCATCCTTTGACCTCGTGGAGACACCACGAGATCTTGACACCAACACCAGTTTCCCAACGTGGAGACACCAACACCAACAATGCCATTTAAACTTTATCCAAGTCCAGATTGTGAAACTCACAGTCTCTCTTACCCTCTTTCAAATCTTTTGAAAATCTTTTTGTCTCCTAATGTCTAATTCTTATGATGACTTTTTTCTGCTCAGGAGTGTGAAACTTCCTACAATTTTCCTGAGATGTCTCTGCTTCTGGGATGTGACCCTGTGGTTATTAAACATGTTGGAGTGTAAAGGATTCTCTGTGCCTACTATTTATAAAAACATGAGAATAAACAAATAAGTATTTAAAAACATTTACCTTCAGACAACTCAAAATATAGTGGTAAAACAGTAAACTGTAATGCACTGTCTATAACCTAGTAGTAAGATAAAATTATTCAAAAATATTTTTTATAGAAGGAAGCAATATGTTCTGTTTTTAGGCAATCAAATCTAAATTTAATCAACTGGAGCATGATATAGATTTAAAGAAATGCATGCAAGTTAGAAGGTTCTAGAAGTAAATTTTACATATGACAAAAATAATTTCACAAGGGATAGTTAGTTAGGGAGCTTGGGATGGACATGTACACACTGCTATATTTAAAATGGATAATCAACAAGGTCTTACTGGATAGCACAGGAAAGTTGATCAATGATATGTGCCAGCCTGGATGGGAGGGAATTTGGGGAAGAATAGAAACATGTATATAAATGGTTTAGTCACTTTGTTGTGCACCTGAAGCTATCACAATAGTTTTAATTGGATATACTCCATATAAAATGAAAAGTTAATAAATTTATAAAGATACTGTACTACCATTAATCAAAAAGCAAATATCTAATTAATCAGTGATTTACTTTCCTGTGTGCCTCCTCATTGCATATTGTAGCACTAACACCAAAGAAACACTATGTACATTTTTCAGACTGTCTTCTACTTCCAGGCACAAGAAATGATTGTATATTCGTTGATTATTTCACTTAATAAACATACATTTACTGTCTATGGAGGATCTACAGTAATCCTGTAGAACAGTACAAGAGGCACAAACCCTTACACAGCACAGACGCTGAGTATGCTCAGTTCAGTATCAATTCAGTCACTCAGTCTTGTCTGACTCTTTGTGATCCCGTAAACTGCAGCACGCCAGCCTCCTTGTCGGTCACCAACTCCCAGAGTCCACTCAAATCCATGTGCATTGAGTCGGTGATGCCATCCAGGCATCTCATCCTCTGTCTTCCCCTTCTACTCCTGCTCTCAATCTTTCCCAGCATCCTGGTCTTGTCCAATGAGTCAGCTCTTCGCATCAGGAGTTTCAGCTTCAACATCAGTCCTTCCAATGAACACTCAGGACTAGTCTCCATTAGGATGGACCGGTTGGATATCCTTGCAGTCCAAGAGATTCTCAAGGGTCTTCTCCAACACCACAGTTCAAAAGCATCAACTTTTCGGCACTCAGCTTTCTTTATAGTCCAACTCTCACATTCATACATGACCACTTGAAAAACCATAGCCTTAACTAGATGGACCTTTGTTGACAAAGTGATGTCTCTGATTTTTAATATACTGTCTAGGTTGGTCATAACTTTCCTTCCAAGAAGTAAGTGTCTTTTAATTTCATGGTTGCAATCACCATCCGCAGTGAAATTGGAGCCCAGAAAAATAAAGTCAGCCACTGTTTCCACTGTTTCCTCATCTATTTGCCATGAAATGATGGGACCAGATGCCATGGTCTTCGTTTTCTGAATGTTGAACTTTAAGCCAACTTTTTCACTCTCCTCTTTCACTTTCATCAAGAGGCCTTTTAGTTCTTCTTCACTTTCTCGCATGAGGGTGGTGTCATCTGCATATCTGAGGTTATTGATATTTCTTCCAGCAATCTTGATTCCAGCGTGTGCTTCCTCCAGCCCAGCGTTTGTCATGATGTATACTAAACAGGAAGAAATGTGAAAAATGTGTAGTGGGAGTGTTTGGAAGGATTTCCTTAGGCAATACTAGAAATTTCACTGATGGCAGGGTCATAAGATTCAAGCAAGTGTTATGTGAGCACTGAGCTTTACCTGAAATGGGAGATTGGGGTTAATTTTGGAGGTGTTTTGGGACAAGTGGGAGAGCAAGGATATGTATTGGAATGTGAACATCTAATGTAACATAGCACTGTTGCCTACAACACGCAGGCAAGAGATGTATGAAAAAAGGAAATGTTAATAACAGTTTCTTGAGCAATCATTATGTCTTGGATTGAGCACATTATTTCTTGAGTAATTAGTGCATATGAATCAGAGTGTTATCCTGAAGTTTCTGTCTAGATTTGAAATTTCCCATGAGCCCCTGTAATACTAGTATCCTCAAGATATTTTAAACCTCCTTATAGTTCGTATGCTTTGAGACAGGAATGTCATCCATTATTGACTGTGTGGTCCCCTTACTTTTCTCATTTCCCTTGTTCTCTCTGTATGAGACACAAAGGCTCTCTATCTGTAGAACCTCTGTAGAACCTGCTTTCCCATCTCCTTAGTGGAAAGAAAACAAAAAGAGTAAAATGAATGAGGAAACTGAGCTGAAAGTCCTTTATTAGGAAGAAGTCAAATTGCTTAGGGTGGACATTGTTTCTCCAAGTTCAGAAGATAAAATCTGGGACTTCCCTGACAGTCTAGTGTTTAAGGCTTAGTCTAATGCAAGGGATGAGAGTTCGATTTCTGTTCAGGGAGCCACATGCCTTGTGACCTAAAAACCAGAACATAAAAAATAACAGAAACAACATTGTAACTAAAAAATGACTTTATAATATTTAAATTGTTAAAATAGGGTTTTCCAGTTGAGACAGTTAATTCTTAGGTAGATGGGTAAGGAATCTGGAACTCTCCAGAGTTCTCCAGGAGAAAAGGGCAAATTATTTTTTTCTACATTTCTTTGTTTTAGTCACATGAGACATTTTTTCTTAAATTCTGAGTTGTTATGACAACAATCTTTGGGATTAACTGTCTTTAAACCCAGAGCTAAGGACTGCACAGCAAAACAATTCATTTTGCTCAGTGGTATGTTTTCCTTAAACTTTGCACTAATGGTTGTATAACAACAATGCATGTTGCTTGAGGACATGGTTCTCCTTCTTCAGTACAGTTCAGTTGCTCAGTCTGACTCTTTGCGACCCCATGGACTCAGCACGGCAGGCTTCCCTGTCCATCACCAACTCCTGGCGTTTACTCAAACTCATGTCCATTGAATTGGTGATGCCATCTCCTTCTTAAGAACCTTCTGATTAATCCTGGTATTTTAAAATGTACGTTGTGGAATTGGGTTTTCTGATGTCTATGTCAGAAGCTTTCTCTGTCCCTTGTTCACTATAATAAAGCTTCTGCCACACAAAAGCTCTGAGTGATCAAGCCTTGTCTCTGGCCCTGGATCAAAACTGTCTCCTCTGAAAGCCACAAATCTGACACCATTCAACATAAGCTATTACAATGTGCATCACTCAAGGAATTCAAACGGGAGCTCTGCAATAACCTAGAGGGGTGGGAATGGGCCAGAGGTGAGAGAGAGATTCAGGTGGGAGGGGAAATATATACACCTATGGTTGATTCATATTAATATATGATAGTAATCAAACCAATATTGTAAACCAATCATCAATCAGTTTAAAATATTCTTTTTTAAAAAAGAAATAGGACAGGAACTCAACAGTATCTGTTGGTGAGGGCATTAACCACAACAGCCATCACCTTCTGACAGGCAGCTTGCAACTCTGGGGTAAATTCCTTGCCAAAGTGTCGAGCCAATGTGATCACCAGTATGTTGCCCAGGAGCTGTATGGTAGAGATAAAAAACAAGGACACTGTTAGCAGAAGCACCCAATTTGTACTTAGAGTATTTCAGTCTCATCCCAAGCTGTGCTCCTAGAATATAAGGAGAAAGATGGCTGAAGTGTAGTTGTTACTACTGATGTGAAGCCATCCATATCAGCCTGAATTTGTACTGAGAAATGTTTCTCTCTTTCTGTCTTAATTCATAACTTACCATTTTTTATTCTTTTGAACTATTTCAAGAAGCAATACATCATTTTGTCTTCCTTGCTTTGAAAGGAAGAGATAAGGGAATAAGATGAGACAAAATTTTTAAGTGACTTAAAAGAAGAAAGTCTTAACACTCAAACCCTCAAAATGCTTAAATATAAAGATTATATTGCAGAGAAAAAACAGAGAAAAACAAGAATGAATAAGAGAAAATGATGGCTGAGAACAAAGAAGGTCAAAGAAGCTAAATGATCCTGAGGAGTTCATGGTGATGTAATCAGAATACCTCTTCTCCATTCTGAACTGTGTCCTGCTGCTTAGCCCTCTCCCATGATAGAAGCTTGACCACCAAACACAGGAAAACTTTAAGGGTTCCATAGACTTACCTTGAAATTCTCAGGATTCACATGCAGCTTCTCACAGTGCAGCTCACTCTGTGCAGCAAAGAAACGCTTGAGACGGTGGAGATGCTTCAGGCTTTCAGTGAAGGAGTCTAGCACCTTCTTGCCATGGGTCTCACCTTAGGGTTGTTCATAACAGCATCAGCAGAGGACAAGTCCTCAAAGGACTCAAAGAACCTCCAAGTCCAGGGGGTAGACAACCAGCAGCCTAAGGGGTAAAAACAGCATAAGAACAGAGGGAGTCAGTGCCTGCCAGAATCTCAGGCAACAGCTCTGTCCCCACACCCCCAACTGCCATTCATTCTCCTTAAGCCTGCCTAAGTAAGTAAGCGTAGTTGCTCAGTCGTGTCCGACTCTTTGTGACCCTGTGGACTATAGCCTACCAGGCTTCTCCATCATGGGATTCTCCAAGCAAGAATACTGGAATGGGTTACCATTTTCTCCTCCAGGGGATCTTCCCGACCCAGGGATCGAACCTGGGTCTGAATACCTGCCTGCCTAGGGATTCAGCGCCAACTTTATCTACCCTCACCCAGCTCCAGAAAGCAATAACAGTATCCTTCTCCTCAACACTTGGATGAACCATGATATCTGTTTGGGCAGTTGCAAGTTATGTCAAAAGTAAGTGTAAGTAGCTTGAGCCCTGCTCTTCCTTGTGAGACCCACCCAGCCTCCTACCCTGTCTGCTTCTGAGAGCAGATTGGCCCAGGGCACAACACAAGTTCATCGGTTTGAGGGAATGTTAAGATGCACTCTTGTTCCTCATTTCCCTTCATCTGTGATTGGCTGATCCAGTGTGACTAGACTCAGAAATTCTACTTTCCCTATTCTTGTCTCTTCTCTTCATTTCCTCCATGCATCGCTTCTACAAATACATCCCCAGTCTCATTCATGCATAAATATTTTAATCTGATGTTATGTAATGTGTCTTATAGTTTAAAACTATGAATTACAGTTTACCTATGAATTTAAAAAATTTAATTCATACGTAAGAAAACTAAGACCTAGAAAGAAAAAAATTTGTCAACTGACTGTATATGGAGCTTCACTTTGTTTCTAGAAATATTTGTAAGATGTTGAAATTGATAAATATGTTGTCATAGATTTAACTTGCTTTCTTTCTTCTTGTATAAATACTTTTCCTTCTCCAGGGGATCTTCTCAACCCAATTTTGGGTCACAAAATTCTGTTTTCCCCATCCCTTCATTGAAATAGATGTACATTAAGTTAATGAAAAATAATAAATAATGTCTTTCTAGCAGCTACTGAAATAGGCTTATGGAGCAAGGATGAAAACGGGAACAATTTAATGAGAAATAAAGAAAAAAATCTGCTATTTATGGCATGACTGTAGATAAAATACAGAGGAATTGTAAGCAAGTTTTATCTTATTCAGGCTGATAAAGTCTGACAGGATTTCTGGGAAAACACCAAATGCAGAAATTTCTACACCTGCATCTTCAGGAAAAAAGTGGAATTGGACCCAGGAATTACAATTCAAAGCAAATTTCATTCTTCTCAGTTCAAATAATACTACAATGATATGCAAATATATACTACCAGCAAACCTGGAAAGGAAGGAAGGAAGAAAAGAAGAAAGGGAGAGAGGAAGGAAGGAAGGAAAGATGGTTGGATGGAAGAAGGATTTTAAAAAAGGGAAAATAATGGAATGAAGGGAAGGAAGAGGGAAAAGAATATAAAGAAGAGGAGAGCTTGATAATTCCAAAATTTGCAAGGCTATAGATAAAGAAAAATCTTCCTACTTTACTAGTGATAATGTAAAACAATTTAACTGATTTTAGAAGTATTTGATGGTGTCTACAGAACCAGAGGGCCTTCACTGGTATCTCAGCTGGTAAATAATCCATCTGTAATGCAGGAGACCCCAGTTGGATTCTTGGGTTGGGAAGATCTCCTGGAGAAGGGAGAGACTATCTGCTCCAGTATTCTTGGGCTTACCTGGTGGCTCAACTGGTGGGGGAAAAAAAAAGTCCTGCTTGCAATATGGGAAACCTAGGTTCTGTCCCTGGGTTGGAAAAATCCCCTGGAGAAGGGAAAGGCTACTCATTCCAGTATTCTGGCCTGGAGAATTCCATGTACTGTATAGTCCATAGGGTTGCAAAGAGTTGGACACAACTGAGTGACTTTGACTTTGACTTTCACTTACTGAAGCAGAAGATACGTAACACCTATAACCTGGCAATTGAGAAGCATGTTTGTGTGCATCCAAAGACATGTATAGGAACGCTTATAGCATCAGAATCTCAATTCAGTAGCAACCTTAATGTTCCTAATTTAGTGGAACAGATAAAGTATGGTACAGTAAAAGAAGGAATGATTATACAACAATGAAAAGAATCTGTATCATGTGCTGTAATACAGATTCACTGTATAAAATAATGCTGATTAAAAATTACCAGGGACAATAATTCAAATTATGTGATTTATATATAGAAAGATGGACAGTGTGACTATGATTCAGATAACAAGGGGGAATGTTTTGTGATAGGAAGATGCCATGAATAATTTTTACACTATGTTACAGATTTTTTCCTTTAACCTGAAAGTCAAGAAAAACTATTGAAAAATTCAAGGAATGAAGTGACATGATTGATTTGTATTCTTCAAAAATTATTGTGGCATCAGTGTATAAATGGATATAGGAATAAAGTGGATATAGGAGAGTAAAATTATCATCTCTGTTTTCAGGCTTGAGCAACTGATGATGTCATAGTCATTAAGATGTTATCAGGCTTCCCTCGTGGCTCAGATATTAAAGAAACTGCCTGCAATGTGAGAGACCAGGTTTCAGTCCCTGGGTCAAGAAGATCTCCTGGAGAAGGGAATGCCAAGCCACTCCAGTATTCCTGCCTGGAGAATTCCATGGACAGAAGAAACACCATCTCTATTTTCAGGCTTGAGTATCATTGCCATTAAGATGGGGAACACAAAAAGAAGGCTCAGCTACCATAAATAAATTAAGAAATGATCAGGAGTTCAGTTTGGACATACTATATTTGATTCACATTTGAGCAACCCAAAATGGGATATTAAATAGTTAGATATCTAGATATGAAGCTCAGAAACAAAGCAATCAATTCAAGGATATACAATGAAACAGGACACAGAGAACTAGATCATAGTACATCTTATATCTTGGCAAAATGACAGACAACACACTTTACAAACATCTCCTTGAAACCTTAGAGGTAGGGGAGGAAGGGATCGTTTGTGAGGGAGAGATCATTATCTCACTTCACAAACAAGGAAATTAATTCTAAAAAATATTAACTAAATGGTTCAAGGCATTGTAGCAATACTTTGATCTTATCTGTTAATTCTGAAGTTTTGGCTTTTCACTTTATGCTGGTACAGAAATTTGAAACGCTTTTTACAAAGATGGCTATGTCCATTACCAGCTCCAAGCAAGAGACATCTAGCTTTTTTTCTTCTTCTGTCAAGAAATTTCCTCTCATTCACCAGACAGGGAACTTGGCTGTCAGCCATAACTTCTCCACTCTCATTTCACTGTTCCAAGTCTTCAGGCATCTTTGCCACAATGGTCCTTTATTTGCTTTCTCCCCCCACCCCCCCACTTAGTTACATTGCTCCTGTCAAGTTGAGTCCTTTATCAGTCACTTTATTATAATCACAGCCAATACGTAAGCCCAGATTCAGGGTAGATTCTGCCTTGTCAGGTCTATACACACACGTGGATCAATTTCACTACAATATCCTATTCATTATGCCACTCTTCTGTGCAAGAAACTTCACTGGTTCTTTTTTCATGCAACAATTCCTTCTTTTCCTGATTTTTCTGGTGTCTCTAGAATATTATCCAATTTATCCTCTGTCAATTAGACCTGACAGGATGAATCTTGAATTTGTCATTTTTCCTCATAAATAGCCATTATCTCTACCAAAGCCTTCATAGAATTAAAAAGGTGTTCCAGGACACAGAGCTCCCAAGTAACATAGTATTAGTACCATTGAAGATGCAAGGAAAATGTTGAGAGCAGATCTCTGACTGAATGTCTAAAAAGTACCATCTTTATTGTACTTAATAACTAAAAATATGACTTTTATATTAAATAAAAGAGGTCAAAAAAGAGCTCTTATCCTGAATCAATGTAAATAACAGACTATAGAGATAACCCTACTTTATGTCCTAAGAACTCACTATTAGCAGTCATTTTGAGCCTCTCAACAGTAACTTCATTTCTTTCCTTTTTCTAAAGACTGTCCATCTCTGGAGTCTGCTTTCCTTTCCTAAGATTAACTACCCATTGAAGCCACACTTATAGAATCTTATTAGGGTTCCTTCTAAAACCTCCCCAAACTCTCAATCTCCAATATTCCCAGTTCCAATAAGAATGTTTTATTTTAGATGAATCAACTTATAAAAGATAAAAACAAAGAGAAAATACAAAGACATTCATTACAGACCATGACTTTTATTTCATTTGTATTATATTGGAGTTATGTCTGGAGTCAAGGTTCTCTCCCCTTGTCTTCAGGGGATGAACTGCTGGGACACTGGGCCCTCAGATAGGCAGCAACGTGGTTGGCCAGGCAGCTAGTGGTACTTGTGGGCCAGAGCATTAGCCACAGCGTTGGTCACCTTCTGCCAGGCAGCCTGCATCTGCGGGGTAAATTCCTTGCTGAAGTGGGTTGCCAAGACAATCAATATCATGTTGCCTAGGAGCTGGGAATAAAAAGACAGTACATAATAAAGAGAAGGTTTCAGGCTGCCCTTTCAGCAAATAGATGCCACATCCATTTCCTTCTTCATAAGAGGTTGAGCAACTCTCATGGCCATGTTCCCACAAAAGTGCATCATTAGAGACCTGGCATTGGCTTCAGGGACTCCCAGCCTGAACCCCCACTGTGTTATATCCTTCTCCCATTTTCTCTGTCAACTTTCAACCCCAGAGCATTGCTATGGATTGCTTCTCTCCTTTTTTTTTAAAGTAAGATTATAGTGCTCAAAGGGGACTTGATATGCTTATTTTGTCTTCAGATATCACATACATTCAGATTATTTGGGCACCCATTCAACAAAGATTCCAGAACCTTGTATAGAAGAACATTTCTTCATTGCTGGAGATAAGAAGAGGAGGCCCAAACCCTGAAAAGTTGCTCTTATTTTGCTCTGTTTAGTCCTAATTCAAAACTCAAAAACCTTCGAGAAGTGTATTCATCAACTTTCATAGAAAATTTCAATTATCAAAGGAAAGATATTATTTTCCTTGGCTCAATTTGTGTTCTCCAGGCCAAAACATATAGCTTAAGTTTGATTAGTGTTCCTCACAATATTTACCTTTTTTTTTTTTTCTCAGAATTATCAGATGACCAGTGGCTTCCACTGGTCACAAAGTAATTACTTGGTTTTACCTTTGACCGCTCAAAATCAAGCTTTTTCCTGAAATATTATCTCCAAAAAATATTTTGATAGCTTAAGACTTAAGTCTATGTTTTCTACTATAACCACAGCATAGAAACCTGGATGAAAGAACAAAGCACAGACATGCCCAGAACTCACCCTGAAGTTCTCAGGATCCACGTGCAACTTGTCACAGTGCAGCTCACTTAGATGTGCAAAGGTGCCCTTGAGCTCATCCATGTGCTTAATGGCATTTCCAAAGGAGTTTAGCACCTTCCTGCCGTGGGCCTTGACCTTGGGGTTTCCCATTATGGCGGACTCAGAGCATAAGTTACCAAAACTATCAAAGAACCTCTGGGTCCATGGGTAGACGATCAGGAGCCTATGGGATGATCATAGTCACAGAACAGATGAGAAGTCAGAGTATGTAAGAAACCTAACCAGTCCCTCTTTTCTGGAACAGTTTCTGTCCTTCTGCTCCCATCCTACCTGTGCCCAGGGCTTACCTTGCCAGGCTCTCACCACCGACCACCTCCACATTCACCTTGGCCCACAGACTAGCAACAGCAGCCTTCTCCTCGGTTGTGAAATGCACCATGGTGTCTGAGAGCTTACAGGTGATCCTAATGGGCCAGAAGCAAGTCTGTGCTGCAGCTTCTCTGTGTGGCCTTTTATTCCTCATCTGCTGTCCCCAGGCCCTTCCTTCTCCCAATAAAATGAGACTATTGGTCAAAGGTAGGGGGCCACAGTCAGGGGTGGGACTTGGGCGAGGGTGGGTCAGCAAGATGGACATTTGTGCCTCTGATAGGGTCAGTGACTCTATCAGGGTTATCCTGCTGTGTCGCCCCCTACCCTCTACTGTGCAATTCATATCTCAAAGTCCCTACCACTGTTCCTGAAGTGACCAGTAGGCTGACCATGAAGCATAACTAGAATTAGGATGAACAACATTTAGAACTCTGTTGAGCACTGAGTCAAGTGTTTACAAGACATAGTTCTGCTGTTCAGCCAGGGTATATTAATAGAAGAAGCCACAGCTCTTCCTGGGTTACCAATGCTTCTAAAGCTTATATGGGGCTCATATTTTGTTGTTCTTGTAACCAAGTAAAAATGATCCCAATCCAGCATCAATTTAGACAAAAGATGGATAAGAACTGGGTAATTTAGAGGAGACTTGACATCACCCTCTTTGTTGTTGAGTTCTGTCAGTACTGTGTATATTTGTTTGAGTAATTCCTTTCACTCTGGTGATATGGAAAGTGTCTCTGGCCAGTACATGCATCTATGCATTCCTATCAGAGAATACACTATTGAATGTTGGGAAAATAGGTGCTTCTGTGTTTAGGGAAGAGAATATTCGAATTCTTGGCAATGGCTCTGGATGAACTGAGTTGTCTCATGTGTTGGGTCCAGGTTCCTGGCTGAGTGCGACTTTTCTTCACATCTAATCAGTCAAAGGCAACCTTCCCTGACAGTACTCCACATGCCACTGCTGCTGTGATCTAAGGTACTTTGTTCTCACGCATCCACAGAAGCATTTACAAGACTAGAAAAGGTATATTTCTGGTGGGAGACAGGATGATTTATTTCAGAATTTGTTTTTTCCACGTTTTGATCTCCAGAAAGCTGAGTTGTTTCTCCCTGAGATCACTCTTTCAAATATATATACATAAAATATAAAAACAATTTTTATTTCTTGTGTATTTACAGAGGCACTCTAAAATTTAGAGTTCAACCCACAGTATTATATTAATAGTTGAATTTGTACTATTAGAAAATAAATCCTTTCTGTTTGATATAGTGAGACACTTATATCTATTTAACCTGGAAAAGACCTAAACATAAAATGTGGATAAGAATTACTGTTTCTGGAAGCTGGTTTACCATGACAGACTGGATCTGTGAGCACTGATTTATGTGAGCACTTTGGTACAGAGATATAAAGAAAATAGTTGGATTAATGTCAAAAGGATTTGCTTCAAGAAAAGAGGTCAGAGAAATTAAAACAAAACAAAACAAAACAAAACAAAACAGAAGAGGAAATTATGACCACATCAGGAATCCCACTCACACTCAGCTGGGGTCTGGCCTGCAGAGTTGGCTCTGGGTACTTTCTATCTTGGCCCTAATGCCCATCTTCAGCAGAGTATGTGCCCCCTGCAAGGCCCCAGACTCAGGGGCTTCTGCAACTATGAATTTTGGGAAATAACTGCTCATCTTTTTAGCAAAGCAGGCAATGATTCTGGAAGTTACCTATAACATCTGTTTTTTAAAAAAAAAAAAAAAAAAAACAGAAGAGGAAATTATGACCACATCAGGAATCCCACTCACACTCAGCTGGGGTCTGGCCTGCAGGGTTGGCTCTGGGTACTTTCTATCTTGGCCCTAATGCCCATCTTCAGCAGAGTATGTGCCCCCTGCAAGGCCCCAGACTCAGGGGCTTCTGCAACTATGAATTTTGGGAAATAACTGCTCATCTTTTTAGCAAAGCAGGCAATGATTCTGGAAGTTACCTATAACATCTGTTTTTCTCTCACCCTTTTTAGACAATTCCTCTCTCTGAGCAGTTTATGGTCTCTCTTCCTTGAAATGCTGTAGCCAATCTGCACACGTGTGTCTCCTCATGACAACAAACAATATAACATTCCCTCCCTGGTGGTCCAGTGGCTAAGACTCCTGACAACCAATGCAGGGGCCCCAGGTTCCAACCCCGGTCAAGGAACTAGATCCTACATATCACATTTAAAGTTCCTGCACGGTGTAAAGAAGATTGAAGATCTCTCCTGCTGCAACTAAGACCTGGCAGAGCCAAATAAATAAATAAGTACAAGTAAATATTTAAAAAAAGAAAACAAAGCCAGTCCTGAAAAGAAAATTAACCTTCCTAGGCAATTCTCTTTGCTTTAACCAGACAGTTCCTTAGTAAGGCCCAGGGCCCAATTCTTTGAAGTTGACTTTGAAAAGAGGTATCCCCTGCTCTGACCTCCACCCCTCCCATCCTGAGTCTCCTATTACAAGGGCTGTGACAAATCAGTTGCTTTTAGAAAATGTGTTCTTAGAATAAAATGGCATCCTTGGCTGAATGTTGCCATCTTAATACCTGGACTAATTTTCCTGTAAATAATTTCCACTTTGGTAATCTACCTACATCCAGAACCTTTGCCTTCACTAAAGTCTATTTTCAGACCCACCTAATTGTCTGGTCCTAAGGAGTTTTGTCCACCTTTCCTCTCCCACCAGAATGCTCCCATATCTTTAACTGGAATAACTCATGACTATATGTTTCTCCCAAGTGTATGTCCCAATCTCTTTGGTGCTCTGTTTTTAATTTTCCTGCAGAAATCTCTACTTCATGAAAAAATTGAATGGTGAGCCCCCCCACCCCAGTCTCCAAAAATATGGTTCAACATAGAATCCCTAAGGTTTTCACGTATTTAAAAGCACATAAGAAAAGCAGACCTGAGGACAATACAGAACTCTTAGCAGAGCATTATTACTACTGATACTATTGTTGTTGCTATTATTATTATTAGAAAAATAAAGCTGTTCCTTGGTGACACTCTACTACTGGGCAGGGCCCTCAGCGAGACAAGGCTCTTGCCTTGTGGGTGAGGGCATTCACCAGTCCAGTCACCATCGTCTTCCAGGCGCCTGGACTGGGGGGTTAATTCTGTATCAAAATGGTTTGCCAGACAATCACAAGCAAAATTTCCAGGAGCTTTGAAGGTAGAGAGAGATAACAGATGTGCACAGTGAACAGAGAGCTCTAGGCTGGCCTCTCTGCTCTCACTTAGAACTGAGTGATATCAGCTTCCCACAAAGCCTGGGGCCTTGCCTTGTCCCTAAGCACAGCTGGTTTGTTCCCCTTGCTAGACTAGGACTTGACCATGATTTCCCTCCCCCTATCTTCCTAGCACCATCAATGTTACATTTTGTGGGCTTAAAAATAAACACTCACAGTTTATTATTCTACTCACTCCAGCCCACGTGTTTCAGCTGTTTTCCTCCCCCAGAGACACTTCATCCCACTTCTGGATTTATAGGATGCAAACTTGAAATGGCTGTCTGGAAACAATTCTGTACAAGACTCATGTACAGAATGATCCCATAGACTGCAGCCCGCCAGGCTCCTCCCTCCATGGGGATTCTCCAGGCAAGAATATTGAAGTGGGTTGCCAGGCCATCCTTCAGGGGATCTTCCCAACCCAGGGATGGAACCCAGGTCTCCCGCCCTGAGGGTGGATTTTTTACCATCTGAGCCACCAGGGAAGCCCTAACGTATGAATAGCCTTAGCAATATATTTGTGAACTCTAGGTTCTTTTCTTAATACAGAGCCAGCATATACTACATCAACATTTCTCCTTGGCATTTTTTTCTGCCTCCAGGAGAGAAAAAGTGAAAAATAATAAGTAAAGGCACAGTTCCTTTCATACAATTATACTTTCCAGTAGACACTTTCCTCATCTCCATATAGGTTTCTTCTAAAAGTCAATAGAGTCCAAACAAACCCCTCTAGACTTCTGAAAGCAGTCTTTAGGCCCCAATGCATTACCTCTTGGTCTTAATTCAGCCTTCTGGAGCTTCTTTCCTTTCAACCTCAATATTTCCAAATGTTTCACATCCCACAGCTATCCTTGTTTTCTTATCACCCCTCTGTTGTTGGACTCATCCTTCTCTTCCCTCTAGACCCGTCTTGCTGATTCCTCAAATTTAAGCTTTGAATTTTTTATTTCCTCACAAAATGATCTTTTATTTCCACCAAAGCTCAATCAGTTTTAATAATGATAACTATCTTTATAGCTAAATTATTTTTTAAAAAGCATTTTTACTAGAAACAAAAGATCATATATATTTATGAATACATATATAATGCAGAGTTTATAGATAACATAAATAGTACCACTAAAAGACAGAAGTTATAGATAATGTCAATTATTTTCAGAGAAAGAGATAGAGAGCTTATGTTCCAACTAGTGAACTATATTAGTGAGATATATTAATGTATTTAATTCTCGCAAAATTGACTTTGATACACATGATCAGTGAATGAGAGCTTAAGGTATTAAGTGATGCATCTCAAATAGTACAGCTAGTAAGATGCTCAAATTCAAACTAAAGCAGTAGATTCTTAGGTGTTAAGACTGGCTCCCCATTAGTATAAAAGACAACACTGGGGAAAGGCCAGGCAAAGGTTCTCAGCTGGCTTTTATGGTCTATCAGCAATAATTAGACATATTTTCATCTATTAAACATTTGAGTTCTCTAGACCTGAATATATGCACATACATGTGTGTGTAAATTATATGCTTTTGTTTTCAGTTAAATTGTCTTGAATTTGTGAAATCTAGATCTGAACCTACATGATTAAGGAATGAAGAATGCATCTTTTGCCTGCTTCTTCATCATCACCATCCCTGACCCTTGCTATTCAGAGTCGGAACAATAGTTGAGAGGCAAGAAGGATGAAAAAGAGATTGATTGATTTAAAAAACTACATTGCTCTCATTTGTTAACTGACTGAGTGAACAGATTTGGTGCCACAGAGAGCCTCTCTTTATTTTGCTTAGGAGCATAATAAAAGGCAATAGGGGACTTCCCTGATGGTCCTGTGGACAGGAATCCTCCTTAGAATGCAGGGGACATGGATTCAGGCCCTGATTGAGGAACTAGGATCCCACATGCTGCAGGGAAACTAAGTCTGTGAGAGGCAACAAAGACCTCCCATCCATTATTAAAATTCAATGTCAATAAATAGGCAACAGAGCACAGAGACGCCAGTTTGTTGACAGTATGCAACAATGTGATCACTGGTCTCCTAGCCCTATTGGGATCTTCCCAACCCAGGGATTAAACCCAGGTCTCCTGCATTGCAGGTGGATGGATTCTTTACCTGTTGAGTCACAGGGGAAGCCTCTATTGCAAACATAAAAAGCCAAATTAGAAGATAATTCACAGGACATTTTGCAATTAATGTGAGGGAGCAATAAGATGAATGTCTCATAGAGTTAAACTTGCCAATCTTCAAGAGGACAGTTTGACTCAAAGCTTGGAGCTAATGATTCCCTGAGAAATCTGGCAGTGACATCCTCAAGGATGATTCAGTTACCACTTCTCTTACATGAAGTCCCCAGGCCATTGCAGGCCTCTTCTTGTTAGAAATAGGCTGTGAGTTTTCTCATCTCTGCCACCTTCTTCCTTCTCATCCACCCTAGCCAATCAGAAAACATGTTCTCTTCACTCTCTCCTTCATCCTTCACTTTTTGCAGACCTTCTTGACCTTCTTCCAGGGCTTCCCTGGTGGCTCAGTGGTAAAGAATCTGCCTGCCAAGCAAGAGATGCAGGTTCCATCACTGGGTTAGGAAGATCCCCTGGAAGAAGAAATGGCAACCAGCTCCAGCATTCTTGCCAGGAAAATCCCATGGATAGAGGAGCCGGGTCTACTACAGTCCATCAGTGCAGTGGCTCAGTCATGTCCAACTCTTTGCAACCCCATGAATCCCACCATGCCAGGCCTCCCTGTCCGTCACCAACTCCCAGAGTTCACCCAAACTCATGTCCACTGAGTCAGTGATGCCATCCAGCCATCTCATCCTCAGTTGTCCCCTTCTCCTCCTGTCCCCAATCCCTCCCAGCATCAGAGTCTTTTCCAATGGGTCAATTCTTCGCATGAGGTGTCCAAAGTACTGGAGTTTCAGCTTTAGCATCATTCCTTCCAGAGAACACTCAGGATTGATCTCCTTTAGGATGGACTGGTTGGATTTCCTTGCAGTCCAAGGGACTCTCAAGAGTCTTCTCCAACACCACAGTTTAAAAGCATCAATTCTTCAGCACTCAGCTTTCTTCACAGTCCAACTCTCACATCCATATGTGACCACTAGAACAACCATAGCCTTAACTAGACAGACCTTTGTTGGCAAAGTAATGTCTCTGCTTTTGAATATGCTGTTTAGGTTGGTCATAACTTTCCTTCCAAGGAGTAAGCGTCTTTTAATTTCATGGCTGCAGTCACCATCTGCAGTGATTTTAGAGCCCCCCAAAATAAAGTCTGACATTATTTCCACTGTTTCCCCATCTATTTCCCATGAAGTGATGGGACCAGATGCCATGATCTTCATTTTCTGAATGTTGAGCTTTAAGCCAACTTTTCCACTATCCTCTTTCACTTTCATCAATAGGCTCTTTAGTTCCTGTTCAGTCCATAGCATCACAAAAAGTCAAACACAAACTAACACACTGCTCTTCTTGGATTGAAATCATTATGTCTGTTCTCAATTAGTATCCATGTCTAGTCTCTGCAATTTTCAACTCATTTTGTGTGAACTAAGCAGATTACTTCCACCCTCCAAATCCTACTCCTGAGTCATTTAAAGTTCTTAGAATACTTATTTACTCTTGCTACTATCATAGTAACAATTTTTATTATGTTCAAAGCTTTATGTTATCTAGTCTTTCCTAATCCTCTATGTCTCACTCTCTCTTCCTTCCAGAGAGCCATTTTCATGCATGTTGCCAAGCCCTAGCTGGCTAATTTTAGACTACAAGACTGAGAGGGTAACAGGCAGGAAGGCCAGGGGTCTCCAAATGGAGGAAGCAGGCTGCAAAGGTCAGACACTTTCTTTCTCTCTCTCTTAAGCTGCAGGAGGAAACAAACTACAAGTGTTAGATTTCTTTTTTTTTTTCCCCTTCTCTAAATGGCAACCCACTCCAGTACTCTTGCCTGGAGAATCCCATGGAGAGAGGAGCCTGGTAAGCTACAGTCCACGGGGTCGCAAAGAGTCGGACACGACTGAATGACTTCACTTCACTTTCACTTTATACAAACTTGAAAAGAGGTTTCATTTAAAATTCTGTGTTGCCATGATGACACCTGGCTTCATCTTCACTTAATTTTCCTCAGACCTTGAGCTAACCAATGTGTTTTTCTTATGGAAATATTTTTCTTAAGCTATGTTAACGAACTATGTATTTACCCTATAGATTAGATTAAGTCATTCAGTTGTGTCCGACTCTTTGCGACCCTGTGGACTATAGCCTACTAGGCTTCCCTGTCCATGGGATTCTCCAGGCAAGAATACCCTAGGCTCTGTCTTTCTTCAAGTCCATTCCACTCAAGACTCGGAACCAATAAGGGCTCAACAAACCTGTATGTTTTACTCCTACATTGTTCTCCTAATCTATGTTAATGAAACTATGTATTTACTTGGAAACCTGCCTTTCTTCAAGACTCATGGCAATTGTTTCATGGCCTGGCATGACTCACCTGGTGCCAATGTTACCTCAAAATATACGTTGTGGGTAAGGGGTCTGGTGCCACTCTGAGTTGTGAGACATCTACATTTTCTAATAGCTTGCTGATAGGTATATAACATTCTGCTTAAGGCTAGCTGGGGGGGAGGGGGGCACTCTTTCTGCCCCCTTCTGATTTGTCAGAAGCTTTCTCTGTCTCTTTTATACTTTAATAAACTTTATCACACAAAAGCCTGAGCGATCAAGCCTCTTCACTGGTCCCGGGTTGAATTCCTCTCCTCCAGAGGCCAAGAATCCCAGCGTCTATCATGGCTAAGCAACAACCTTTCAAGACTTTGTTAGTATCTTCCATGTGAAGTCTTTGTCATCCTCCTGTTTCCCCAATTCATATACTATCCTAACTCTAATTTTATTTTAGTGTACATTACATTCAATCAGAATATGAGGCAGAATGATTTCAAGTGTATTAGCCTTGGCTTTGTATGGAGACAGTGAAATCCTTTAGAAAGGGGTATGTTATTGTTGGTTCATGGAGATTTTTTTTTGAAAATTCTCGGTCATCCCTCAACTCATCTCCTTGTCTCCAATTTAATCTCATAAGATATATGACAACTTAGTTGAGTCAAAATGTACATTAGAGCAAACTGAAATAGTAATCTGAGTCTAGATGATGAATCCCTACAAAACTGTTATTTTTTTCTGCAAACTCTCTGACATGTACCATAAATCAATCTTGTTTTTTTTTCTCAGATGCCACTTACTACTTCTGCCTTTTACTTCTACCACTACTACTTTTGCCTGATACAGTAAGTTTTTGCCAACTGCCCTGTGGCATCAGTCCCCAACCACTAAAATAAACATTTCCAACCCCAGAAAGGGCTTCCCTGGTGGCTCAGAGGTTAAAGTGTCTGCCTGGAATGCAGGAGACCTGAGTTTGATCCCTGGGTCAGGAAGATCCCCTGGAGAAGGAAACGGCAACCCACTGCAGTATTCTTGCCTGGAGAGAAAACTTCTTTCCCCACCTTAGCTTCCTCTCAAGCATCCTGAACCCTACCAGAATGTCTGTCTTCCACTGATGAGTTCCTCACTTGCTTCTTTCTTAAAGAACTCTTATTTCTTCCTATGTCTCTCCACAGTCTTCAGTTAATGAACCATTTCTCCTTTAGCATGAGATTAAATGATGGAGAAGACACAATGTTAATTTTTGATCATTGAATAGAATGTACTTTATTAAACAGAAGCTGGATTCTCAAGGTCAAACCCTAGTCCCCATGGGCAGAAGGAAGGTTCTGGGGACACAAAATGGTGAATTGAAAAGAGGATTCAGTGGTATTTGTGGGCCAGAGCAGTGGCAACACCAGACACCAGCTTCTGCCAGGCAGCCTGCACGTCAGGGGTGAATTCTCTGCCAAAGTGAGTAGCCAGAATAATCACAATCACATTGCCCAGGAGCTGTTGGGTGAGAGACAGAATGACAATTAGGCATGCCAAGTATAAGTTTCCTAAATAATTGAAGAAAATAATGGCTTAGTACTTACACCCACAACCAAGTCCACATCTTAAACTGCTCTGTGGGTTGTATCTACACAATAAACTCACATGAGCTAGTACTTCAGTTTGTTTAAGTTCTATGAGCCCTCCATTCAACATTTTGTCTACCTATATTCCCCTGCCTCTCTATTTCACTATTTTTATTTGCCTCTCTCCTTATCTTTAATTCTTGTATTCATAGGATTTCAAGGATGCATGGGTTCTTAGAAAGAGTTCAGTAAAGCCTCCAATCAATGCAGCTATAAGCCTCCACTTAGTAACAATATTGATGGGTAATTTAATAGAAATTGGTCAACTTTCTTTGAGACAATCTGCCTAAAAATTATTCTCCCAAATATTTTCCTAAACTTTATCAAGAATCACATAAGATATTTCTCCTTTCTTGAGATCAGACTTGATCTATCAAAAGCCATATTTTATTTCTTCCTAAAAAAAAATATTTCTTTTTTAATGTTTTCTGGGGTAAATACATCCATTTCTGACAGAAGTTCCTGAAAAATTTTAAGCAAACTAAATGCTGCTCATTGTGGTATTGTGTGCTAGTGATAAAGAACCTGGAGAATCCCATGTACAGAGGAGCCTGATGGACTACAGTCCATGGGGTCACAAAGAGTCTGACACCTGAAGCGCTTAGCACGCATGCACTGTAAGGCTGCTTGTAGCTCTTCATGGTCACTAGTCATGAATCAAGGTGGTCTCGGTATGCCCGCTAGGAGTCGGTCCTCCTAATACCTAGTTTAATGTATGATTTCTGAGATCTTTACTAGTCTTTCCAATTAAAGACTCAACTTCCATTATTGTTATTCCAAAGTAAAAAGCAAACTGGACACATGAACACTTCCTGAACTCACCCTGAAGTTCTCAGGATCCACGTGCAACTTGTCACAGTGCAGCTCACTCAGCTTAGCGAAGGCACCTTTGAGGTTGTCCAAGTTCTTAATAGCTTCTCCAAAGGAGGTCAGCACCTTCTTGCCGTGGGCCTTGACCTTGGGGTTTCCCATAATGGCAGAGGCAGAGGACAGGTTGCCGAAACTGTCAAAGAATCTCTGGGTCCAGGGGTAGACGACCAGGAGCCTATGAGGTGGAAACAGCAGATGGAAAATAAGCGAATTGAAAATTTTTGAAGAATTTGCTGGTCAATTTGCCAGGCTCATATTCACCACCCTCCCCCATGAAGTCCACTTCCTACCTGCCCAGAGCCTCGCCTCCAGCCTCTTCCACATTGACTTTGCCCCACAGGCCAGTGATAGCAGCCTTCTCCTCAGCAGTAAAATGCACCATGATGTCGAGTCGTGGAGCTTACAGGTGATCACAGAAGCATCAGAAGCAAGTCTGTGTGGCTGCTGGATGCTGTGGCCTTTTATTCTTTACTGCTGAACTTCTGCCCCCTTGCTCCCCCTTGTCCTTTGAAGTCATTGGTCAAGGTTAGGCTGTGTCCCTCAGGGGTGGAGTCAGGTCAGCTGATGGTCAGCAAGGAAGATGTATATTGAGTGTGTGATAACATGTTGGTTCCTGAGGCATCCTTCCTTTGTTAGCTACTCCACCATCCTCAACACAATTTTCCACTCAACTCATTTCCCCCTCAGCTCTCCCCATGTCATCCTCCATGATGACATTAATCTTTCCCATTCTCCTTCTTCCAGAATGATCCATGAAGCGTAGCTAAGCACCAGACAAGAGAGGAGTTCTATTCAAACCATTTCAGCATTGGTTAAGGATGGTGAGATGGTGAGAGCATGACAAAAACACACTCAAGATAAAAAATAAATTGTGGGCAAGAAAATCAATCAGTTCTAACTCTCTTAAAGAGTGTATTATAGCCAAGATCTGGATTTTAATTTTCCAAGGGAGAAAAACAACAACAACAACAAAACCATATATGGTTACTTCATGAAGTGAATGGAAATGCAAGGGATCTACAATAGAACTAAGACATCAATCCCAAATTAAAGTATCCAAAGGTTATTTCATAGAGAGAACAGGTAGAATAAGCTTGCATCCTGTACTTCCAAGGAACTCTGTCCTTTTCTCTGTGACAACATGGAAGGAAACTGTCTACTCTGGATACATTGCCTTGAGTGTTCTTCCTGGTTTTCTCTACTTAATTTACACAAGTGAGGTGGCTAAGTAGTCTGAAATTATTTAAAACCACGATTTATGATCACACTGAAAAATAGATGAATTGATACGAGACACTCGGAGTTGGAGTATGTTTAATGTTGGTTGAAGCCATCAGTGATGGAGACTTCAGATTTCTCTAGTGTCCTTGCTTTGTTTTGTATGTTGATGTCCCTCTTGTCTGTAGGCTTCCCTAAGAACACATCATCATGAAATAGAATCTGTCCCTTACAACTTTTTCAGCTGCAATCCACTGTTACTTTACTGGAGTCCTGTTGATATGATGGTAAGGAATGAGGGAGAAGAAGCAGTCTATATTATATAATTAAAAGTCAGCCTTTAGTGGATCAGTTTTCCTGGGCTGTGACCTTCACAAGTATTTCTTAGCTCCATCCCTGCCTCAAGAAAAATAAAAGACTCCCTGGACTAGACTACCTAATCTAGGATGATGCAATTCTAGGTCAGGAGAGCAGATGTATTATTACTGAAGTAGAAGGCCAATGAAAGGACAAGAAATGTCTGGCTACTCGGTGAAGAATAGCTCTAATGTGAATAAAAGCATTTTTTTTCTGTATTTGGTTTGCAATGTTATGTTAGTTTCAGGTGTTCAGCAAAGTGATTCAGTTACACAGTAAGCCCCCATATATGAACCTTCAAGTTGCAAACTTTCAAAGATGCGAACATGTGTTCCATCACCTTCAGGTGTGAGTGAAATTGCAGCTTGTTCTCCATCTCCTATTGCTGATGATCCTCCAGCTCTACCATCTCCCACCTCTTCTCGCTCCTCCAGGCAGTAACTCCTCTTGCCTGTTCACTCGATGCCAGCCCCTGTATGCCAGCTGTTGCACAGGACTACTGTACTTTTCAAGATAGTATACTTTAAGATTTTTTGTATTTGTTTTTTATGTATTTGTGCAAAAAGTATTGTAAACATATTATAGTACAGTACTATATGGCTACTTATGTTAGTTGATTATGTTAGTTAACTGAGTGCATACTCATTCATGTTCAACTCTTTGCAATGATATGGACTGTAACCTGCTAGGTTCCTCTGTCCATGAGATTTTCCAGGCAAGAATACTGGAATGGGCTGCCATTTCCTTCTCCAGGGAATCTTCCTAACCCAGGGATTGAATCCATGTTTCTTGCATCTCCTGCATTGAATGTGGGTTATTTACTACTTGAGACATCAGGGAGTTATTTGGGTACCTAGTTTAAATTTGTTGGATCTAGGAACAAACTGGACTTATGGCCACACTCTCAGAATTGAGCCTATTCATATGTAGGAAACTTAAAGTTTATATATATATAAACTTTATAAACATATATATATATATATATATGTATTCAGTATATATATATATTCAGTTTATTTTCCTCAGAGTCTATTATAAAATATTGATTATAGTTTCCTGTGCTATGCATAAGCTTATCTATTTAATATATAGTACTGTGTTTATGCTAATCCCAACCTTCTAATTTATCCCTCCCTCACCTTTCCCCTTTGATAACCATAAGTTTGTTATGCCTGTGGATCTATTATTTTTTTTGCATATAAGTTCATTTGTATCATCTTTTGGGGGGACTTTCCTGGTGGCTCAGTAGTAAAGAATCCATCTTCCAGTGCAGAAGACATCGGTGGGTAGGAAGATCCCCTGGAGAAGGAGATGGCTACTCACTCCAGTGTTCTTGCCTGGAAAATCCCATGGAAAGAGGCTGCTGGGCTACAGTCCATAGGTTTGCAAGAGTCATACACAACTTAGTGACTAAACAACAATACACACACACAGACACACATATCTTTATCCATTCATCTGTGATTAACATTTAGATTGCTTACATGTCTTGTCTATTGTAAACAGTGCTACTTCAAGCATAGGGTGCATGTATCCTTTTGAATTATATTTGATATATTAATCAGTAGACTTAGGGCTCTTGGTTTCCAAGGCAAATTTCTATAGATCCACAGTATGAGGACAGTGACTCTTTCCTTAGACCTTGGGTATGAGGATCAGACATTGTCAAACACCAGGGAATAAAAACCAGGCCCCATTAGACCAGAAGCTTTGGAAACAAATCCCACATGAGTCAGACAGTATGAGTACCTGCCATTCTCCTTCGAGACTGTGGACACCAGTCATCTGTTAAATTCAGAATGTGGAGTCAGGCCCTCTCCTTCTCACTCATACTCACTTCAGGTATATCCTCCTCTAGAAACAGCCTTGGGAAACAGAACTGGCTTGCCTCCTGGGATCTGGCCCATCTCTTGCCTTCTTATTACTAAATGTTGTGGAAAAATATTTTAAGAAAGGTTATAGGGTTGAAAGACATGTCTGTAGCTTAGTACAAGGTTTATGAATCAACTACTTTCAGCATACAATTGCCTATTCCTCTGTCATATCTCTATGCCTGGGTATCTCTATTTCCCTGAGTCTCAGTGGAAAGTTTGTATCATAGTGTATATCTAATAGATACCTTATTATCCAATTTATTTATGTTAGGGCATCTAATATAAAGATGTTATTTCTAAAGGTATTTAAATAAAAAGGACATTTTAAAAGAAATTTCAAAATTTGATAAAGACTAGCTCTTGCCTCTTAGGGAATTTTTTAGTATTTGTACTTTGGTAAGCTTTCTGCAGTATGCTAAGAAATATAAGATGCCTCTCAGAAGCTACTCTTCATCACAATTTTTTTTTTAATTTTCAATTTTAAAATTGGAAATTTATGAAGAGGGTTTATCAACCACTGAAGACACAAAAAATGTACTGCTTAGTATTCTTGATTAGAGAGAGTATAAATTAGTCTGCTTTCATTATAATCTGAATTCATCTTTTTATAGTAGAAATAGGATCAATGTTCCTATTAAGTGTTGCATTATTCTAGAATAAATTGTGTACCACTCATAGCTGGAAATTCTAATGGCTGCCAGGCAGCAAGCCAATGAATATCTTCTATTATATTAATAATTGCATGAATGAGAGAATAGACCATAACTACTAGCAAAGCAACATCCTTGGTTTGTAAGCACAGGGCCTATGCATCAGCTCCCACAAAGGTTGAAGGTGACTCTGAACCCCAGCTGGGTGTATTCTCCCAGGGATTTCTTTATCTTTGTGGCTGATAGCACAGACATCAATGAGTTGACAGACCTCTAGGAACATTATGATTAAGGGATAGCCAGAGATGCCTGTGTATGTTATTTAAGCAAGAAAAATCTTCACTAGGAAAAGAAAATGGAAAGCCAGAAGCAACCAGTTATTACACTCTTGTCAAAGAGATGGAATCTGGCAACTTAGAAAAATCATAAACTTCTCATTTTCCCATTTTGTAACTTTACTTTCTTGGCTTCATTCATGTTTTTTGACCTTATGCAAAATTGCCTTCATTTACTTTTATGGTTAAATTTTTGAGAAATTCCAAGATTTTTATGTCCAGTTTAAATACTATTACCTAATATATTTAATGAACTAAAGCAACTCTAAATAGTTAGAAGGAATGAGACTATCATTGGAGCCCATGGACTATAGTCTTCTAAGCTCCTCTGTCCATGTAATTCTCCAAGCAAGAATACTGGAGTGGGTAGCCATTCCTTTCTCCAGGGGATCTTCCCAACCCAGAAATAGAATCTGGGTCTCCTGCATTGCAGGCAGATTATTTACCATTTGAGCCACCAGGGAAGCACTCATTGGAGCCAGTGTTTGCTAATGTTTCTCTCTACTGCACTCCCATAACTCATTGGTCTATAGCTCATGGATATTATTCAAGGCTGATGTCAAGTAATAATTTTCAAACTTTTCTTCTAAGCTCCTCTGTCCATGTAATTCTCCAAGCAAGAATACTGGAGTGGGTAGCCATTCCTTTCTCCAGGGGATCTTCCCAACCCAGAAATAGAATCTGGGTCTCCTGCATTGCAGGCAGATTATTTACCATTTGAGCCACCAGGGAAGCACTCATTGGAGCCAGTGTTTGCTAATGTTTCTCTCTACTGCACTCCCATAACTCATTGGTCTATAGCTCATGGATATTATTCAAGGCTGATGTCAAGTAATAATTTTCAAACTTTGTTCAGATGTAAATAAATGCAAAAAAAGCAAAATGGCTGTCTGAGGAGGCCTTATAAATAGCTGTAAAAGAAGGGAAGTGAAAAGCAAAGGAGAAAAAGAAACATATAAGCATCTGAATGCAGAGTTCCAAAGAATAGCAAGGAGAGATAAGAAAGCCTTCCTCAGTGATCAATGCAAACAAATAGAAGAAAACAATAGAATGGAAAAGACTAGAGATCTCTTCAAGAAAATTAGAGA